>JAJJMC010001317.1:1924352-2011274 GCA_023531435.1 Papaver californicum
TTGGGGCATTTTTATTACCATTTTCCGTTTTGGGGCATTTTTGTTACTTAATTGTTTGGGGCATTTTTATAAGATGATAATCTTTTTGGGGCATTTCCATAAGAAATAATTTGGGGGTATTTTTGTCAAATTTCGCACATGCGAACTCGCACGCCCGAAGATAACTGATAAATTGACGGACTGGGGCATTTTTGTTAATTTTTCCGTTTTGGGGCATTTTCAGTTTATGACCCCTCCAAATTGGGGCATTTCTATGGTTATCCCAAGGAGAAATCCCATTCCGAGGAGGTAATGGGAACGGGCGAATATCTTTTTGACAAAACTATCCTTCAATTTTTAATTACCACCTTCCAAATAAAAAATAAACGCAAGGGTATTTTAGGTATTAAGGATGTTAAAAGTCAAGCAAGAGAAGGAAGGAGTCTTATTGACGCTACAATTTCCGATTTCTATTTCTTGCTTGGAAGTTTCTTTCTTTTCAATTTATTACTACTCTGAATTGGTAAGTTAGGGCTGCTGATCTAGATTATTGACCAATGCGCTGGAATTTCTGACAGTCCTGCAGCATGGAATGAGTTTTGCTTTTTTAGCAGTGAGGGAGGGTGTGGATTCGAACTAGTGACCTCCTCTATAAAATCTTCAATTATGCACTTAATAAAGAGGATGCTCAGATTGGACATTCTCCTGGTCGATTTAGGAATCTTACCACCAAATCTAGCAGGAGATTCAGAAATATGAAAGTGACAACCACGGACACACTGTTATTGAAAAAATATAAATTGTTTTAAGACCCTGGGGCAGGCCAATATTTGCTAAACAACTATCTTCAGTGATGCAAAATAAACTTGATCCATATAAACTAAAAAAATTGATATATTTAATGTTGAAGTTAATTCAAAATATTTGATTTGGTAAAAGTAAAAACATATTAATGTAATCCTATTAATTAGGAATTATTAAACGTGTTTTAAAAGTAGGAGTTAATTCCTATTTACTAGGTAAGTGGGGGTAATTAATGGCTAAATGGTAAGAGTTTTAATTTAATGGGTTAGTGGAGATATTTTTGTAATGCCTATTTAAAGGCTTTTATGTTAATGTAAAAAACTAAGCAGATAAAATATATTGAGTTGTAAAAACAAAAAATTATTAATGTAGATCTTATTTTGTGTGTTTTAGTTTCTCTCACTCCTTTTTGTATGTGGAATTCTCACAAACACTTGCGGTATAAAATTCGGCACGAATATTAACTGAAGTGAAATCCAACCATGGTTTGTAACTTTGTATGATTAAAATTTGATATTGGAAACATAGTTCCTCTCCTTCAGGCTTCCTGTTATGTCAATTTGCTCCAAAGACATCCATGTCTGTTTTAGAAGATAAACAGTAAAGGATAACAAATTCGCTAACTAATGAACTGACTCCTCCTTTTTCAGATGGCAATCTTAACTGACTGCTTATTACAGGCTTGGACAGCAAAAGCAATGGATCAAGTAATGATAGGTTCTCTAGAAAATCTGCAGAATCTCGAACATTTTTCAATTGCCTGACAGGAGCCTAGACAATGTCCGCATGAATTTTGGGGCTCTCAAGTATTATTCTTGATAAGTAAATGCATATGAAAAGTACCTATGTTCTTTTTGTCTGTAGCAAAAAAGTAAGTTTTTCCTATCGATTTCACCTGTCCTATTTATGTTAATCATAAAAAGAATCAAGCCTCCCTGATGTATTCATCTGTTTCAGTCAAAGGTCTCTAACAGTTGTGACAAGAGGTAGAAGCAATAAGACGTTGATATCAAACGGTAGACAAACAAGTAAGAAACCCCCACAATATTCCGAGTCTTGTATGCCAAGCCGCCAAGGAAGGAGCACTACCCTATACAAGGAACATCGTTGGAAAGGTTTGTTTTCTGTACAGATTGCCCTGTAACTTATAACTAGAGAGAAAGAGAATTTAACAAGATAAATGAAATAAAAGCGGGTTTTGAAACAATATTAACAGGTGAAAGAAAGACAAATTGATCTTTTCTGCAGGGCAGGGTAACAGAAAACAACCCCTTAACAAGTTCCTAAAACAAGCACTTTCATTTGATACTGAAACGAGTAACAAACAATAACATGAAATAACAATGCTGAATTTGTCAAACCTGAGGAAGAAGGGAACTAAAAACATAGTTCTCCACAGAAGCGCAAAAATTTGAGAACTGAACTATGCAATGGGAATTCTAGTATCTAATATACCTAGGAGAAGTGTGTTCGTACCATGATTAGTAACAGAGACCCTCTTTCAGGGGTCTTCTTTTATCATGGCAGTAGTAAAATGATCCACACTTACAATCACCCATTCTGAGAAACATAAGGGGAATTAGCGAAGTATTATGTTGGTATTAATTTCGATCAATGCAATTCGCCAATTTAAGTTGTGCTGTAAAGTTCATTTGTTCCTAGAAAAGAATCTTCTTATAGTAAATATCACATGCAGGAAGATTTCTCATTCTCTAATAAACACAGCAATAAATTCTAAGAAATTCAAATTAAGAAACTGTGCAATTTTTCAGAAGGATAACCATCCATCAGGGTAGCACATCTAAATGAAAACCCAGAGAATGTGGTTTTCTCAGTTTTACTATATCTGGTGCATTATTGCATATGTTTCCTAATTTTAATTACAGAATCTCAGAGATTCTATAAGGTGATATCATGCCAGAAAAGAAGAAGAGTAAAACAAGAAAAAGAAAATGAAACCTTGTTTAACAACACAGTTTACATACAGCTAAGAACCCACCAAATGAGATTTGCACAATTAACTTTCCTGCGCAATACCTGGAAATCAACAAACAGGATACAAAATTAAAATTTATGAAGAAAACCATAAATTTATGTTGAACGGATACCCTTATTGGTTAGTAGTGCAAAACTAAGTATACTGTATAACAGGAGGACTAACGTCCCTTCTAAGCAAAACACTGAATTAATTCTTTTAATGATCAGATTGTCGGTATTGAATTCACACAAAAACCAAAAAATAGTGAAGTCAAGGGAAAATACTGGAAATCATGCAAATTTAATAGCCAATATCACCTACAACCACGTCATTTCTGTTTATGGTTTTTGCTTCAGTAAATTATTCAATACATCCCAAGTAAATGAAAACCATGACAATGTCATAATGGTTTGACCCGATGATTTGAAGTAAAAAAAATTCACACATTTTGTGCTTCCTTTCATCACCGAGTACTTATCAAAGTTATCAAAGTTATAATGAGGAACATAAGTAATCATCAAATGAAAACGTAAAGAAACAGATTGAAATTATATTGACAAACCTGGATTAATACCGAGAGTTGTCAAATACCCAAGGTTCATGCAAAAAGAGTTCCCGACCATTCATTGGTACTGTTCCTGCAAGAACATCTTCTACTCGCTTTCTAGCAGCTTCTTCTTTTCTTGAAGAATCACCAACTTCCTGCATATGCAAACACAAAATTAAACTAATTAATCACTCTCAAAGATTTCTCTGCTCATGAGAAACAATTCAAACAGAATGCAACTCCGTTTGCCCAATCTCTCACACAAAAAAAGACCTTGTTTTTCTTCTACTTATCAATCTTGCAGAATTATCATGCCTTCATTAACCAATTAACAATCTAACCAGCTCATCTTATTTGAAGGAAAACCCCAACTTAAATTCTGACCTAAGTTTCCCATCCAATTACCTCAATTACTAAATCTACACTTTACAAACCCTTAGCCCTAATACAAACACAGAAGATATCTTAACAGAAACCCTAGAAAAGGAAAATCAATTGTATTACCTTGTGTCGCTTCCAGGATAGGAACTGATCTTGAGTAATGGAATTAGGATTAGGGTTTCGGTTGGGACGTGATTGCTCTTCTTCCTCTATTTTCGCCTCCAGTTTTTCTTCTTCAGCGCCCATTTTTCTTCTGTCCTGGAAAATTGAACCGTAGCCTCGTAGGTGTCCGTTTTATGCTGGAGTAGGAAAATTGGAGGCTTGAACTCCTGACCTTAAGATTACTCGTACCACTCCTCCAACAGAGTCCAGACTCCAGAGACTGGATCCGCGAAGTCGCTAAACACAAGAACAAGAGTCAGATTCCTGGCCAACCGAGCAAGCCCCAGTTGGAGAAAAAGAGCTACTCATTTCTAAAATGTTTTCTCTCTCATCCCTCTCTCCTCACGGAATTTTCTCCTTGGAGAAGCTATTCTAGCAGCAACAATGGAGGGACAGCAGGAAACATCTGCACTAAATCAGCAAAATTTACCGAGCAACCACCTATTAACAAAGAAATCTTTTCTTGAAGCGACCAAGGCAGGAACACATGAGCCATTGAAGAGAAATGAAGCTACAAAAATCGACATGAACAGCCTATGTATGGCGAAAAAGACTGCTGGCCAGTTCGTGATCGATATCTCCGATGAACTATATGGTAAAGCAATGGAGAAGATGAAGTACTCACTAATAGGCAGGCTGGATTTTAAAAATCTAAAGTTTGCCGAGGTCAAAGCTACTCTACTACAACAATGGAAGCTTACGGGTACCCATCATTTCATTCCAATGACGAAGGGATACTTCACCATCGTCCTAGCTAATGATTTGGATAAGGAAAGAGTATGGAAGGGAGGCATATGGACCGTGGGAAATCAAGTTCTCAGGGTGCAAGACTACCACCCACGATTCAATCCAACAAAGCAACGCACATCAAGAGCACTAACTTGGGTTCAGCTGCCTAGCTTACCAATCGTGTTCTGGACGGAGGAGATATTGCTGTCCATATGCACAGCTTTGGGCTCACCAATGGCTGTAGACTCAAGAACACTAGCAAGGGACTATGGGTACTATGCTAGAGTTCTTGTAGATGTGGATTTCGCGAAGGAAATACCATCAAAAATCAAGGTAAATGCACCCGGGTATAGCTTCCTCCAATCAGTAAGCATCCCTAGAGTGCCAAAATTCTGCACCAAATGCAAGATAATAGGCCATACTTTGGCTGAATGCAAGGTTGCACAAGAGATAGAGAAGGGGAAGAAGAAGATGAACAGTGATGGCGCTGGATTGGCCAAGGAAAAGAGCAATCCAGCTAGCTCTTCACGTGATTTTGCTGCTGCAAGAGGCAGGACAGCCACCCAAGATAGCGACAACTCATTGTTGGCCAATGAAAAATGCAATACAGCTAGCACTTCACGTGGGTCTGCTGCTGCAAGAGGCAAGCCAGCCATCCAAGATTGCGACAACTCATTGTTGGCCAATGAAACATGCATTCCAGCTAGCACTTCACGGGGGATTGCTACTACACAAGGCGGGACAGCCAACTTAGATAGTGACAGCACAATGGTGCAGCAATGCATTCCAGCTAGCACTTCACGTGGGTTGGCTGCTACACAAGGAGGGACAGCCAACTTAGATAGCGACAGCACAATGATGGAGCATAGCCCAAGGGAGGAAAGGCTAGTCAGCCATGCTCACATGGGGCTGGCAATCAATGAAAGGGACAGTGCAATAGCTAACAAAGTCAATGATGGCAACAACACAAGCCAACGTTTGGCTGAGAAGGCAGCACAACCAAGGGCTGGGACTGACGCTGACGCTCCCACAAATGAGCAAGCTGTATCGACTGAAAGGGACAGCACAATGGTGGCTTCACGGGTCCAAAAGAAGGGAGATGATGGCCTCATGGGGCTGGCCAACGCAACAGCAACAATGAAGCCACGGGCCCCCAATAATGAGTGGCTCTATTCATCCGATGAGTCATGGGAAGATGAAGAGGAACATGGGTCTTTTGATGATGAAGGACCCTTGAGGGATGAAGACTTAAGGATGCCCACAAAGATCAATTGGGCTGAGGAAGGCGAAAAGGCAGAGGAAAGAAATAAGATTATGCTAGAGAAGGCAGCTGAGCGAGAGGAAGCGGCACAGGCTCGGGCAGTGGCAAATGCCGATAAAGCCAAGGCCAAATCTGCTGCCACTAGGCCCAAGGTTGCTGCTGTGGCAAACAATAAAGCCACGGCCGACAAGGCTACCAAGGGTAGGCCATGGCCTTGCAATGAAGATGAAGCTATACTCAGGGAGTATATCGAAAATGGGTACTTGGATGAAGAAGACTTTAGGCTGCCAATCAGTATCGATTGGGACAAAGAATACAGAAAGGCAGCGAAGAAAGGCAAAGCCAAAGTTAAAGTTAAAGCTATCGGTGCAAAAGCCAAAGGTGCAAAGGCAGCCAATACCTCCAAATAGAGTGACGTGAGGAATCCACAATGTAATTGTAGGCATAAAATGTTTTAGCCTTTATTTCTCGCTAAGTATCGGAGCCATGCCGCTCCCAAATATTTGTAACCTATTTTGTAGCTCTTTCATTCTTTAATACAAATGGGACCTATCCAAAAAAGAGCAAGCCCCAGTTGGCATTACGGAGTCATGTGCCAATTGGAGCCAGTTTTCACGTCGGGGCGGTATATTTGAACTTTGGAAGTATAATTGTTGTTACAGCTAAGGGCGAACCAAGCCAAGGCAATGGCCTATCGGCCTGCCCTACTCGCGGTTGCTAATGGGTACGTAGGGGACCAAAATAGCTCTCTCTGGCAAATATAGAAAGGTGATGTGTATATGAAACCACTTCTGGTTAATGTCAGACCTGTGGTTCGTTCTGCTGTGCAAGTGCAGCGATCTCATGTATCAAATTCAAATTTAATCTGTCTGTCTATCGCCTTTTCTATAGCAAAAAAGTAACAAAAAGCAAACATTCCAGCTTATTATGAGCAAAACTAGAGCAACTATAAAACAAACCAGCTTTACTCAATTTCTTAGGCGCGGCCTATTGAACAAAATTAGAGCCGTGGATATCTCTGTTTCTGAATAATTGTATGTACTACTATGCTAACTAGGAATTACGTACAATAAAACAGCGCTAATACAAGCTTAATCCTCGCTGTAAGGCCTAGCTAGGCTGTCTAATTTTAACATGGAAGACTAATAACCATCTTAGAGCCAATACATGCATCCACAGCTTCACTGACTGTAAGAAAAATCCATCCACTTCCAATTATGTCAACAAACTTTGATAACTTCAGCTTGTGCATTACTTTCCATGTAGGGCTTGCTATTGCCACCTGCACGTAAACACAATCAAAACAGTTGATTGGAAGAGTTAATTGGATTCGAAGTTTTTAACACAAGAATTGAAGAAACATCTTTTAACTACCTGTAAATCAAGTGAAACCAGCTCCTTGTGTAATTCTTCTAAAGCATGGAGACCGGAGGTGTCTATGTTCAACACATCTGTTTGCCGGGAACCAGTTAGCTCGACAATCAAAAAGAAAATAAAGTTTAAAACAGATAAGTGAAATAGAAGAAACTTACTGGACATGTCTAGTACTAATACTTGAAGAGTCCTTGCATTTTCCTTTGATTCTTCATTTTCTTCTTCTGTTACCCATCTTAGAATCCTATTCAAAATGCCTAAGGTTAATGAAATGAACTACGAGATCACTTTTAGAACAATTACTTGTAAGGTTGTGTATTTACAGTGTACCTTTCTCTGATATAATTTGCATTGGCGAAACCAAGATACGAGGATTCAACTCTAAGTATTAAGACACCAGGAACTTTAATGGCCATTGGAAATTGATTAGTGCTGCAGAAATTATTGGTTCCAGGGAGTTGTCCAAGACTGTTGATTCCGGGGCGAATGGAGTTCAGTATGATCCTGGAAAATGATATAGTTACCTGCCATGACCTTAAATTTTAAACCCACATTCGAAAAACATCAGATAGATGTACTATCATTTCAAGAAAATACTGAAATTTTCTAATACAAAAGAGATAGCTAATCTTTTCCATAGCAAGCAAAGAATTACCGCTATGAGAAGACCGATTTCCACTGATGCGAATAACACTCCAAGGAATGTTCCAAAGCAAGCAAGAAAGTCATATTTATCAACTTTATAGATATTACGGGATCCGTTAATGTCGATCAATCCGGGTAAAGCAGATAGAATGATTGAAGCAAGAATGGCAGTAGGAGTGTAATATAAAAACCTCGTAAGAAACTCCAATGCCAAGATCACAGTAAGCGCCATAACAACATTGGATATAGCTGTTTCGCAACCAGCGCTAAAATTTACGGCTGTTCTTGAGAATGAACCTGCATAAGTCGCCCAACGATTCATTAGTAAGTCAATCTCTTGAAATTTACTTTGAATAAGCAATACTTTGAGAACACCAACAAAACATTAAACTCACCTGTTGCGACATAACAAGAAGTTAAGGATCCTAAAATGTTTGTGAAGCCTATTGCAACCATTTCTTTATTCCCATCAATATGGTAACCTTTAATCGACGCGAAAGATCGGCCAACAGCAATGGCTTCCTGATATTCGCGTGGAAAGATACAGTTAGTGAATCAAATTAACATTGTTCCCTTACATAAAAGCTTAGGCCAAAACTAAAGACAAGTTTTTTTTTATATACGTACGGTGAGAGCGATGATAGCGCATATTAACCCGGTTTTTGCCGCCTCTCCAACATGAGGGCCACTGAATTGTAGTTGTTTAGCTGAACTTGGATTCAACCCTCTATCAATATGTTTTACTATGCGAACTCCATGTTTATCAGCTCTTGATAGAAAAACTATTACAGTTGATAAAATTACAGATATGAGTGGAGCAATTGATGGTAACCAGAATAGTTTCTTGTTCCTCCTACCCTGACATATTCATAATCAAGTAATGAGGGGTTACACACTGTGCTACTGATATTCAATTTGAGAATTAGACAACTCAAATTGGACTATTGGAGTAAAAAGAAATGAAAAAAACGGTTCCGAAAATTGCTTACCAAAAATCTTGCAAACAAGATGAAAATTAGAAATGAGCAACCCAGGATAAAGTTATGAGGACTCCACTGTTTGGATCAAAACATAATGACAAGAATGTTAGAAATTAAGAAAAAAAAGAATGCGAAAAAACAATTATGAAAATTCTGAAGGAACAAGCCTAGAGTATCTATGCACTGAGGTTCAGTTTGGATGTAAGTGCCTAAGAGTTGCAACTAGTACTGTAATGCTGCGAATTACGAAACCTGGATCTGGCCTAGTGTTGACACACGCATCCAAGGCTGGTTGCAATTGACTCGTCGGTATGAAAAACTGTTACTTCAGCTGGCGAAGAAAAGCGGTTCTAGAGTCTCATGCCATCCACCATTCAGCAGCATACTGACAATACGCTTATCTTCCAGACAAGAATACAGAACACCACCTAAAAGTCTTACACTCCAATTTAAGCCTCTAACAACTAGCTAAAGATTTTTCTGCTGAGTGTGAGACTCGCTTATCCTATAGACCCTCGTGCACAGATTCTAAAAATTACTTACTGGATCGTGAAATGATCGCCAAACTGCACGAACGACGGAGATAACATCAGTATTATTTGTGAGGTGAGTGAATCCAAGTAGTCCTTTTAGTTGCTGTAAGCCAATAACTATAGCTGCACCTCCCATGAACCCAACAATGGCAGAATGTGAAAGAAAATCTATCAAAAACCCCAGCCTGTATACGAAAAATAGAGGATTAATTTGATGAAAATAATCAAACAGTTAAGCTTCTAAATCAAAATTTTGAGTCCTTATAAACAAACTGAATTCACCTTAACAATCCGAAAGCAGCTTGAAATGTACCAGCAAAAAGAGTCACAGTGAAGACAAATTTCTTGTAACCTGTTGGATCCTCTACAGGATCAATTATTTTCTGAACCATGGATGATAATAAGAGCGAAACAACTGCTACCGGTCCGATCGCTATTTCTCTCGAACTCCCCATTAGCGTGTAAACCAACGGTGGGACAACATTTGTATCTAGTACCAAGCCGCAAGCATACATATCAGTAAGGGAACTACCCCAAAAAAAAAAAACAGACCAAATGAAGTACTAAAAAAGAACATACATAGTCCATATTGAGGATCGAGCTTCGCTAAATTCGCATAGCCAATACTCTGCAAGAGAATTTACAAGTTAACACAAGTACTACTGAAATGATTACATACTGATAAAACTTCAAAATATTTCCTGCACCTCACCTGTGGAATACTTAAACTTGCTAGAGTTAAACCCGACATCAAATCGCTTTTAAACTTCGATAACATATAAATCCGTCCCCAACTTAGTATCGGAAACAAACCACGTAAAACAGAACCAACACGTTGTTTAAGTTCTGGTTTCTTCTTACCACTGTAAGACTTGTTTCCATTAGACAAGTTAACAATCTCTTTTATCGAACTAACGAATTCAGTACACAAGCCCGGTGGGTCAGGAGCATTAAGCAACATTCTGGATCGTTCAGCTACATTCCGGTCACCGATAACATGATCAAGCTGTTGTCCTTCTTCCATAATGTAGGAGGTGTCATTAACTGTAGATGACTCCATAAAAAAAATTTTCTCTAGCTAGCTCAACTCTTTTTTTTTTCTTCTTTCTATCATTGAATTCTAAATTTATAACTAAAATTTTCCCAGTAGTACCCATTTTATTGAAAAAGACTTTATTTCGGGAATTATTGGCTGAGAAGTAAAGATTGATTGGGTTGGAAGCAAAATATATCTGCAAGAACTTTATGATGTAAATAAGATAGAGTGTATTGGTTCAAAAATAAAGAAGTAAAAAATTTCAGACATATGTAGTGGAAATTTGTAAAAAAAAAAAGGTGATAGATTCCAGAAATGCACCAAAATAGCATGTAGATGGGATAGACTTTGATTATGGGTCGGTCTGAGAAAATTTCATCATTCGTTTTGGTTATGAATCTATACAGAAAATTGAACTCTAGGGAGTTTGTTTTTTAGCAGTCACTTTTTTGTAAATTACTTGTGGTTGTTAGTATCCATCAAATTCCACTATTGTTGAAAGCCATGTTAGGGTGAACCTTTTGATATCCCATATATATACCCACTAAACAGGGTCCAGACTCCAGATGTGTGTAGCTTCTTTGGTTATATAGGCCACGGTTTCCTATAAATGGCGGAGCCAGCATAGGCTATGGGACCAACTGCCGCTGCAGGCTGCTGGTCCTAAGCATATGCATATTTTGCTTCTTCTTTTCTTTTCTTGCCATACCATTTGCTACCTTATCCCCTCCTACTCTGTCATCTTTGTGCGTATATGTTTCAATTATCCACTGAAGCACCATCATTTCATGGGTATCTCACAATATGGATGGATCTGTCTAACAAGACTTGAGAGTGGAGATTTAAGTTATGGTGATTTCTTGGTTCTTATTGTCAGTTCCTATTTTTCTCTAAGTCAATGCACCATGTGACCCAACCAAATGGCATCCACACCCTTCAGAGAAAACAACACTCCACTGATCAGTTCGTAAGTGACAATCATTTAAGAGATGATATCTTAAACTCGAACGAATTCTGACATAAATATTTTTGGTTTGACTGCTCAGTATCGTAAAAAACTAAGAAATTAATGGCATGGTCGTTGACATGAACTGGTGCAGTATATCTGTGAGATCCACGGTGATCGCAGCACCTGCTCTTATTGCCGTGGGCACCTCATAATATGAAATGGGTCTTTCCTTCCTTCCTTCCCATTATTTCCCCTGCAATAGTAGTTGTTGTGTTTCATAAAGTTACACGTTCCTCTTCTCAACCCCAAATCATTCCCTCATCACATAAAACAGAAATGACCTAATAAATAAAAAAAATTAGTTTTTTAAAAATGTTTCTATGTGGTTTGGTTTGTAGTGCAGATGTCGATTCCTGTTCCTCTTAGCTGACCACCACGGCACCACCACCACCTCTATCCAAATTCAATGCAGTTTTTCTTATGCAGTGTTGTCGTTGTTGTCTTTATTCTCTGTACAATTTCTTATCCTCATAACTACTACTACTGCCTAAATAGACCAGAATGTAGACATAGGTCTATGTTGTACATTCATTTTTCCAGTATTATGTTTTAACGTATGTTCGAACAACAATTGACTGTATTATGTGGTTGTCGTGTTCTTTGACCCCAGTGCCGTCAAAACTTCAGGTAAGAGGTTTTGAGTTTGTACTCAAATACTGAAATACGTGTTACATACGAGGCTGTGGTTGCGAAGAAAAGACTGATCACCACAATCACTTTCTAACGTCTAAGTTTAGTATTCTCCGGCAATGGTTGAAGGTGGGTCTTACATGAAGAAACTAATTAACTATAATGAAAGGACTTATTTCGTTGGTGGTTCGAAGAAGGGGGCCTATATCAATAATGTAGAAGCAAAATCCAACACCAACTGCATCAATAATGGAATGTTGCTAGAGCTTAGCATATTGCAAAAAAACTCAAGAATATGTGGGCACCAAATTAACTTTAACCATTTATACTCTCATTACCAATTTAAGATTATCTTGGGTGGGGGCACACGCCCACCTAAAGACCCCTGCGCTGTGCATATATAATTCTCAACCTTGATGTTTCTCATTCTAGGTGGAAATGGACTAAACAGACGACCAAAACCATTAATAGTTTCGACCTTCCGATCCGTCATTCATTTGGCTGTACAATAAATAGCAGATGCTGCTGAGACTTATGTAAAATAGTGAATCTCAATAGTGCTGAATCAAGATCCAGTGGTCAATTCATATTTTATATGCTTATTGCATCAATCCTGTTATCATTTTTCAGACCAATACATCAAAGAATAAATAGTAAATCTGAACCTTAATGCATCGATAATAAACTGTTAAGTTATATTATAAACTATGGTAACCAATACTGTTATTCTTTTATCAGAATTTATATAAGAGTTGATAGTCTGCTCGTCAGGCAATTTATGTGATTAGTTCCTATAATTTGAGTATCTCCCAAATTATCATTTCTTTTAAGGATCAAACATTTAATATGGCTTACTGCTCATCGGACATACTGATAAAAAAATAAATCAATACTTGCGCACTTGTTTATGTATTCGTTTTGCCAGAAACATAGTGCTAAAAGGTGTGGTTTGAGGCCACATATATAACTCGGAGAAAGTCCCAAGAGATAAGCTATTTTTGAGATATAACCATTTATCTTCTTGAAAAATTTGTACATAAGGATTATTTTAGTTTATTGTTAGAACACGAGGCTTTCTCCCTTAAGTATTTAAGGAATTGCTTGAATGTTAGAATTGATCTCTAAAAATTACTTTTTGTTCCAAATCATTTGGCACAAAAAGTTTAAGTCATTAAATTTTATTTTAAAAATTCAAATCTAATGGTTATGCTATTTGCGCCAATCATTGGACGCTTTTACTCTTAAAGATCAGATTTTCTTTAAATGTTAAAATCTAACGGCTCTAATCTTCTGCGCTAAACTATTTGGTATTTTCTTAATTCAACCTTGAGTCACGATAGCGTTTAGACCTTGAATCAAGGTGACATGACTACCTGTGAATGTTGAATTGTGAAGGATAATAAGAGTAAGCCTTAGGATATAACTTTTTTTCTATAAAACCCTAGCCCTTTAATTTCTGAAAATTAGTCATGCCCAAGCATTGCAGAGTAAGCCCACAACTAATATGCCCAAACATAGTTATTAAGCCTCAAATAAGCCCGTCAGTTTGTGAAACTGACATGCAATTTTAACCCACTATTCATATCACGGCTACTCTTATTTTTCAGACATTTCATCAATCCTTCTGAGGGCATTTCTGGCTAATGATTCATGCAAGAATTGTTGGTAATTTCATTACCAGTTCTCCGTCCCTGCAATCCATTCACCATAAAACAATTCATTCAACAAACTTATACATTCAAATCGATGATAATACATCAGCAAGTCTTGTTTCTCCATGTATGTTCTCGAGAACATTGATTAAAACCCCACAAAATTGTCCAAAAACAAATCAGATTCATACCCTACTTTTGTGTCATTCTTTGATTCGAAAATCTCTTTATCCCTGTCACCCACCAGATCCATGGCTACAATCATCTTCTTTCCTTTCTCCTCATATTCTCGTTCTTCTTGTTTCAACATCATTTCTCATTCTTCTCAGCGAAACCCATTCTTGATTCCCGCCATTAAACCCATCTCTCAATTTCCATTTCGAACCATTTCACCCTGTTTTCTCATTGTTTGCACCATAATCAAATAACACACGTGTGAAGCGCACATGCCGTATCATAGACGTAGTACTGGGCTTGTAAAGGGAATCCAATTGGCTTATTGAAGAGGCCAAGTTGGCTCATTGTAGAAGCCTAGTTTTTATTGGGCTTATTGAGGAATCCCAGTTGTCTTATTGAGGAAGCCTATTTATCAGATAGATACGAATCTTCTGAGATAGACCCGAATCCCAAGAAGATAAGTAAGAATCTTCCAGGAAAGATATGAATCCTAGGAAGATAGATACGAGTCCTCTGGGATAGACCTGAATCCCAAGAAGATAAGTAAGAATCTTCCAGGATAGACATGAATCCTATGGAGATAAATATGAATCTTCTGGGATAGACCCGAATCCCAAGAAGATAAGTAAGAATCTTCTAGGATAGATATGAATCCTAGGAAGATAAATATGAATCTTCTAGGATAGACCCGAATCCCAAGAAGATAAGTAAGAATCTTCCAGGATACACATGAATCCTAGTGAGATAGATATGAATCTCTAGGATACACCCGAATCCTAAGAAGATAAGTAAAATCTTCCAGAATAGATGTGAATCCTACAGAGATAAATACGAATCTTCTGGGATAGACCCGAATCCCAAGAAGATAAGTAAGAATATTCCAGGATATATATAAATCCTAGGGAGATACATATGAATCTCCTGGGATAGGCCTTAATCTTGAGAAAACATTATAGAATCTTTCAGGATAAATACAGAATATATGGAAGATAGACATGAATCTTCTGAGATAGCTACAAATCTAAGTGATTATTTAGGATAGCTACAAATCTAAGTGGTTATTTGGGATAAATACAATTAGATTTGATTTTTACATATAAATATGGGTTGAAATCAAATTCAAATGGTACACAATTTTTATTCCTTTTCTCCAGAATACACTTGTTTAGAGCTCTCTCTGACTTTAGCATCGAAGTGACTTTGCAGGTACCCACCATCTTTCAACATCAATCCAGATTCATCGGAAGCCTCATTCGTCAACAATTTCTGGTGGAATCGAATTAACGGTTGGAGATCAATCATCTACAATCTTTGCTGGAATTAAATCAGCGTCTGTGATTTAATCCATCAACACACATCTCGAAGAGTGTTGAGGTAGTTAATTTTGCGCCAACACTCATGGCAGCAGTAAACCCAACCTTTCTCGGCTGAAATTCATCTTGTCTCTGTTTTATTCTCATTCTGGATGGCAAGTTCTTTTTCTCGATGTTCAATTCTCTCCTTCTCATCATCTCAGGTTCACGACAAGGAGGAATATGGTCGTGAACTAACTCTGCTTTTAATTTGTAAATAGAAAGTGGTAGCCCTTATGAATGATGCACCTGTATTTAGCAAGTAAACTTACCGTAGCACATCTATATAGAACAGTAGGCCTCCCCATAGTAATTCTCTCAATTCCCTTGTAAACTTGGCTTCCCCCTAGTAATTTGTGTATTACACACAATTGACAGTACTTGTGTGCTTACTAGCTTTGTGTCCATTAACACCCAATGACTTCGAACAATGTCATAGGATCCCAATTATTTTCTTTTGCTTCTCATGGCTCCAAAATACCTATAAAACTCAAAACAAACGTAAAATATTTAAAATACAAGAGAAATAACTAAGAAAAGCATAAGAAATTGATATTCAAATAATGTAAATTATGCACTTATCACAACTTCAGGGTTATAGGAGTATCCTTAGCTGACACAACGATATACCACTAATACCAATGTCAATATCAATGAGACTCTTAAACACTATGATGTATTAAGCATCACTGCTTGTCTCCACAACATGCTAGACTTAGCAACATGTTAGACTCATCAATATGCTAAGATTAACAGTCTAGCTAGGTCAACAACTGACCAGATAATACACGTCTATAAAATAGACTCAACCGTGCTCGAGACATCAATTATGTCACATTGTGGGATATTCACTAGGGTTTTGGTCTGGCGGCCTACAACACGTGTGGTGTAGCAATACACCCACGATGAGAAAGTATAAATTTGTGCCGGAGTTAAATGAATAAATGCAATAGTGGTCGTACAACTGTTAATTCCCACCAGCATGATTGAATTGGTTTTCACCACTATTTCCACTTTTCTACCTTCCACTTATCTGCAACTTTCACCACTTACGAGATTAATGTGTTAGCTTCCACTGCTATAAATAGGGTCTCTAACCTATAAACAAAGAACAAGAATTTTATCTCATAAAAGCAAGAAGGACGATCACAGAGCCATCATCTTACAAATTCTCGGAAAACTCAGACTTCTGATTTTCACATTCACATCAGTTCAACACATCTTACCATCATTATCATTCAATTCCTTTGATTTTAATACCTTCTCTGCTTCCCTCCTTACAGATCAACACTTCTACTTCCTTTGTGAATGAAACGAAATTGGAATGATTATTCCTTGATTTAAGCCAATTTCATACAGATTGATCTCTCCAATCTTAAAAGTACTTATATTGTACAAATGTTTGGTGTTTAAACGATTTGTTCCTCTTAGCATTAACCTACTACATCATTTTCTTCTTTTACCCTTTAATCATTTTTGCCCACGAACAACTGGAACATATCATAATAACACTACTTTGAGGACCTTTTTAATTCACTATAAGTTCTTTTGTGGTGTAGTAGTTATTTACTTCGGATGATAGGTTGAAGAATGTTAGACAAATTATAATGGCGGGAAAGCTTTTGCCTACCAACGATCTTACTTTGGAGGAGTCTTTCATGCATTGGTTAGTATTCTCATGACCGCTATGCTTCCATAAAAGTTATTAACTGGTGGTTTACTTTAAGATGAACTATGTCATATCTACATTATGGTCATTCCTAACTAAAATTTAATGGGTGTGTAGGTCTTACTGTTCATGAATTTGTGCCTAAAGGAGATATTAAACTAATTGTTGGTCAGCTAGATATCAACACTGTTATGACTTGTTGGATCTGCAACAATGGAAATAACACTAAACGGAAGAAAATTATTAATGTTAATGAAATCTCTGATTTGTAAACACACAATGGACAGAGCCACCTGCTCATCAAATTGTCCTTAACACAATAGTCCTCGGGTACTCCTCAAGAATGAGAGATGCTATACCCCAACAGAGGAGATGTGTCCAGGATAAAACTGCCCGTTATGACTAGTATAAGCACAATAGTAGTCAATCAGGAAAGAACCTCGGCGTAAGATTATATTGTAATAAAAGAAATAGTAATCTGTTTGTTATCCTTGTTCTTAATAGCTAAAGTCTAAAATTAGTGTTGTAGTAGGTTTAATTCCAAATAGAAGGGGAGGAATCCACACTAAGCGAAGGGGTAATCTACTTTCTTTTATGGTCTGGTTGGGCCCCATATTCGACAAGCAAGATTTGTTCCTGAAGGACCTATCAAATACTAAATCTATGTACCGGTTATTCCCCGTATTATCAGTGAAAGGCCTTTGGAGCAAGTTCCTCCAATCTAAGGAGGAAAGTTCTAACCAGGTATCCGGTACTGGGACCTATAAAAGTCATTTTATTTCCTCAAGATTTGTTGAAAGAAAGCAAGTCTGAGGAGGTTTACGAGCTAAATTTAAGTCCCAGTCTCTTGATCCATCAATTTTATGCCTACTTGCTTCAAACAATACAAGAGGAATACTAACAACCATGTCTTAGATCTTGTGGTGCAAGGTTCCTTTCGTCTCATGGTGTTGGATCCTAAGCTTTTCTGTCTTCCTTTCCTTTGACTTGGTTAGGGCCATGTCAGCCCATTGAACTACAACCCCAAGGCATAAAGGAAGCTATCTACCTGTTTTACCCATATCGAAAAGTCGTTCCTTTCATATCCCTCCTGCCTTTCATACCTTTGCTATATCAGTGTTCTAACTAAAACCCAAGGAAAGTAAGGTAAAGTACAAATAAACTTGAATATTCGTACCTCAATGGAAGGCCCAAGGACCAAAGAAGGAAAGAGAAAAGAACAAGGAAGCTAGGCTTCAATCTCATGTCAGGCATTGAAAGGAAATGTCTCATACCAGTATGCGTTAGCACGCATATCCGTTTTCTTGATGCCTTTCAAGTGCATTTTTCTTTGACTCCGAGTTCGATAGCTTCATGGAACTCTAGTGATTGAAGTTTTTCTTCTCTTATGATGAAAATGGTTCTTTCTGTACTTTCTCCAAGTTCTTTAAGGTTGTGTTTTTCTTCTCTTATGAGTTTACTGAATGAACGACATTAGTTTTTATCTGACGATAAAAGTGAGGGAGATCTTATTTAAAGACGAAAAGATGTGATCATCACCAGCTACATTTACCATGGGACAAGAAAGTTAGGAAACTTTCTAGATCTCACAAGATGCAAAAAGTATTTGCACTTTCATTTTTAACCTATAATTTTGCTCTAGGCTACATGCATATACGATAACTAGGTCAGGCTCAATTTCAGGTTCTTATAGCTTGTGAGGTCCTAACCTAACCACCTTTCTCAATTTATGATGCTTCTATTAATGATGTCTTCTCGAGGTTGGTATGGGGCAACTTCTCAGCTTCTTTAGATTACTTAATAGTTTAGATAGTTGCATCAAGCTTTCGGATTTACCTAAGCCCAAACCAGAGATATTCTATTTAAAATAAATTAGAGGCGATACTGAAGGAGAATAATCTGGAACCAGCTATCCTACCGTCTACTCTCGGTAAAACGCTAAGGTAAACTCTGACTCACCAAGTATTTGCTATAGGTTCAAACTCTTTTCTATATGTCCAACTAGAAAGATCATAATCACAAAGTTCATCAAAGTAAACTACTAAGAGTATGAAAATTCAAGTAGGCATTCCTTCAATCGTGCAAGTGGTAGAATAGATTTACAACCTAGTCCGTAAACTTCTTTTCAAGAGGGCCACCAAAAACAGTTGATCAGGAAGAGAATCAAGAATGTTGTCTCAATGTGGGGCCAGATCATAACCAGCAAGTTGGAACAAAAATGAGTCCTATGGAAAGCTAGGTGATGGTTCAGTTTCGGAAAGCATACCCCGACCCGCGGGTAATGTAAGGGACAAGAACTAGGCTGTTGTTTGATGTTAATCCTATTCCCGATTGGATCAACAACATATGAACTGGCCTTCCAAACTCTCCTTGACAACGACCACTCTCTGGCTGGCATAAGCAGTCTATGCGGCAGACCATAAAGACAGCGCTAAAGGCGTCAGTTCAGTTGCAAGCCTAAGCCAAGAAGGAACGAAGTTACCGACGTCCAAGGAACCTCCTGTATTGTCTTTCTGGTTTTTTCTTTACCCATACGAAGCAAAAGAAGAGGGGGTGCGCAAAAACCAACAAAACTAAAGTATCTGAACGACAAATGTGAAAGTAGTTGTTTTGAGTGTTGTAGTCCAATTTAAAATGGATGGAACTGGCACTAAAAAGAAATGAAGAAAGGTACATGTAATATCATATAGGCTCGACAAATGGACATAAATGAAAGGACCGACTTATTTCAATGAAATGGACTCACTTTTAAATTAAGTTCCGAATTGGTGGATGCTGCCGAAGGGAATAACGATGCCATACGCAAAAAGGAAGAGACTCATAGAATGGAAGAGGCAAATAGAGTTTTTGCGTATTTTTTAATGTGGCTACTAAGCTATTTTTTTGGAAAGCTCCTACTAAGATGGAAAATTCCCCGATAAAGCCGATAGTACCTGGTGAACTCATATTGGCCAAAGTGGAAGAAAAGAAAATTGTAGAGAGATTCAACATGATGCTCATATCTAACAAGTTGGGTCTTATGTCGGTCATGTAAAACACCAACACATAGAAAAAGGGCTGGAGGAACCAGGGTTCTTTTTACCTTTTCCTCACGGTACTTGTACACTATCGGTCATTGAGGAATACTTAGACTTAGAGGGTGGTCCCCTTTTCTCGCGTAAAAGCGATCATCATTCGAACACGCCGTGTTTTACTGGGAAGGATTGAACCTTGGAATGAATCTACATGGCTATCACATACTTTGGACAGATCTTCCAACCTTTTCATAATACAACTCCCTCCACGCGGTCGACTGTTAGCTGATTGGTCGTGGGTTCAATTCCTACTTGAGAAGAGTTCAATTTAAGGAGACTGGCCGAGCGGTCAAAAGCGACAGACTGTAAATCTGTTGGAGTATTTTATCTTTTGCTTTTATGAAAATCGCTCCCTTAGTGGACAAAAGAAAAGAAGTTTAGTAAGTTGCGGGAAGTGATGATCTGCCAAATCGGGTCAAGGGTCCATAGTATAGTAAGTTGAAAGCCCCACAAGACGCGGTCGTTTCTTCTGTCCCATCAGCTTGGCGAGGAGATCTTAGGATAAGTTGCCGGTAGAATTGACCTGCTTCAGTAGAATACCGAAGAAAGACACAGCAGATGGAGCTCGCCTTACTAATGAAAGCGGGTTCCTATATAATATAGTTCATGGTTCTTTTGGGCATCATTCACAGTATTTCGGTGATCGTCCATGGTGTTTCGGCGGGCATCTCCCGAAATCAGCATTCCCGGGAAGCAAAAGATTAAGACTTTCTATTCAAGTTTTTGATCCGTTCGGAGCTTTAACTTTTTTCTACAATAAAATTTGGATTTATTTTTAATCACCTGACGGGTAACACGAAATCATCGTATAATGCACAAAATCATGCAAGAATATAAGAAACTATAAACTTATTCAATTCAAATTAATAATCTAGCCAAAGAATTAAAATTGAGTTTAACCTCTTCAAGTTAACTCTCACCGGGAAGGAGTGAAGCTTGGTTTCCAGAAACGTATGGGAAAAAATCTTGTCTAGCCATCCCACAACTGGACAGAGGGTGCAATATTAGCTTGGGAGCCTTTTTGAACTTATCAAGGCTAAAAACTTGATCCTAATATTCTCTATATGAGTGTCTGTTTCTACATATGCACATGAATGTTATAATCTTAGGTACAATTTCTAATTGCTTCAATTTTTTATGTTCATTACAGCTGTCACCGACATCAACACCAGTAGCATTCATGCGCTTGAAGATTTACATAAAAGTCTCCATAAGAGAGATATTCAGGTGTGGACTATATTATTGTGTAAACTCACCTCTTTCTGTCAAACATTTCCGTTTTTAGCTAGAATGATGTTGACACTTATCCCATGTTTATTTCTCAGCTCATTCTAGCCAACTCTCGGACAACAATCGACAAACTTCATACATCAAAACTCGATAATGTCATTATCCATGAAAAAATCTTTCTTACAGTAGCAGACGCAGTCCGAAACCACCATCTAAAGAGTACTATTGACGAAGCGTGAAAAGCTCAAGTGTGAAGTTTGTGATGTAGAATTTGATTATTTGGGTCTTCCCTCGTGGAGGTGAATTCGTTTGAAGCAAATGATAGTGAAAAAAATGATTGAAAATTTGTTTGAAGCAAACGATAGTGAGAAATGTGAGTGAGAATTATTGGTTTGGAGATTTTGAGTGAGAAATAATGGTGATTTAACCTTGTAATAGTCTTTTTCTTTTTCCTTTTATCTCTTCTCGTGTTTATATTTTCTAGTCATGAAAATGTTCATATCTCAGTTTGGTACTCATGTAATATAAACTTTGAGATGATCAATGTGTATATATATTGGATGTTGAGCATTTTTTCGTTGTTCCATTGTAATGTCCCCTTTATGTAATTATACCTATTACGGTGCGCATTGCCGTTTTTTAACTTTTTTGTGAGGATATTCTAGCTACATTAATCAACTAATAATACATGCATAATTCGATTGCAATGCACTATAAATTTCGCTAATTTGTCTAAAAATGGTAATACAAGTCTTGGATAAGTGAATTGTTGTTGCTTCTGGTACGCAAACACCACTTACAGTCTTTGCAAGTTCAAAATTTTCAGTTGGCTGGTCTAACTCCACAAGACTTAAAATCATTAATTTTACTGATAACTATAATTGGGCTTGGGAGCTAACTAGGCTGAGTGCTTGCATACTCATGCTCTAGCCTGGCTTCGCCCTTACACCTATGAGCTGAAATATAACTGCACAATCCGACCTTGCATACGTGGTTCGAGCTCATGCTTAAATATCGAACTTGCTCGGTAATGACACCAAAGACACAAGAGACTAGTAACATATTCGAGTCCGATTGTTGGTCAGAGTCTCATATTCGAGGTCACTCCGAGCGATTTTCGTGTTCAACTCGTATTCGGATGTTGCTTGTTAAGTTGGATGCCTCAGCACTCAGCAGCCTCACCTAAGGCTGCACAGGAACCGACCGGAACCGAAGAACCGGACCGGAACCGACGAAACCGTACCCTATAAAAACCGAACCGAGGGTACAGGGTACAGGTACAAAAATAGGAACCGGGTATAAGCGGGTACAAGGTACAGGTACCTCAGAACCGACCTGTACCGGACCAAAGAACCGATGTATAGTAGTCGTTGATCTTTGATGATTGTTTTAATCTCAGCCGTTAGTGTATTAAGTTAGGTTAGATGATTTCAGGTTACTTCAATATTTTGTTGAAGCTCTTCGTTTCTGCACTCTTCTTTCTCTCTTCTCTTACTCTGTTCTTTCTAATTCTTGTGTCTGTTACTCGTTAAAACAGAGTTTGCTTCTTATATAGGAGTTCAAAAAGAAGGTTGGTGTTGGAGTTACAAATTTCTCTTTGTCTCTCTCTTATTAGTCTGCTAAAGCTGTTACTAATAATAGCAGACAGTGGGTTTAGAATTTGGACTGAATAGGGGCTTGCATTGAACCAGGAACAGGTTCTCTGCCTCCAAGTGTTTTCATTTGTGGGGTTGTTTTTCTTTGTTTTGCTGCTCAATTCTTCTCTTTTTCTTCATCTGATTTTGCAACTGCATGACATTATTTCCGATTTCTTTAAGAAACTAGGGTCTGAAATTGTGATTATTTTCTTGTCCGTTTAGGCGGTTGTGTGTAATTTATTGTTGTCAGGTTTCATTAGACATTGCAGCAGAGAATTGGGAAATGAAAAATGCTCCAGTGATGTATATCTTTTCATAATTGAAAGTAGTAGTCGTTCCAATTGCTGAACATTTCATGTGGAATTGAAGAGACAGGGTACAGGGTACGTACCCGGAACCGGACCCAAGGTACAAGGTACAAAACCGAAACCGGACCCAGGGTACAGGGTACAAGGTACAGGTACAAAATTTAAGAACCGACCATGGGGAGGTACAGGTACAGGGTTCCACCAAAAACCGAGCCGAACCGACCTTTGTGCAGCCCTAGCCTCACCGCACCAAAAGCTGGGCTTGAACCAGCTACAAGAAGCCCTATGTTACCCAAAAGTACGAAATTATCCTCCCTCTTTTGCTGTCTAACTTCATTATCTGTTTTAATGGACAAAAATACCCTTAATCTATGGAATCTAACACTATCAAAAATCACCCAGGCAACCCTAAAAAAGGCTAAACCCCATCTTCCTTCGTCTTCCCCAAAGTAAACCTCCCACCTCTCTCACTCAATCAGAAGTTCCTGGAAGCACCCATAAATCTTCGTATCTCCTCCATCTCTCTAAACGCCGTACTCAATAGGTACTTAATTTTCTGCTTCTTTTTTTTGATTAATTTTTCGATTTTTGTTTATCCGAATATGCATTTTAGGTTTAGGGATTTGTTTTACTGAAATTTCGCTGAATGAGAATACATTTCTGAGATAAGTTTCTTATGTATTTTAGGGAACTTTGATTAGGTGTGGTGAAGTTTTTATAGTATGGAAGAAGAGTCAAACTCAGTTGCCGACCATGGTATGGAAGAAGAAAAAGTGAGGACAAAGCACAAGGGAAAACACGATAAACCTAAACCATGGGACCATGATGGTATTGATCACTGGAAGGTTGATAAGTTTGATCCTACTTGGAATGAAGGAGGAATGCTTGAAGTTAGTTCCTTCTCCA
The DNA here is from genome assembly GCA_023531435.1 of Papaver californicum. NCBI lineage: Eukaryota > Viridiplantae > Streptophyta > Magnoliopsida > Ranunculales > Papaveraceae > Papaver > Papaver californicum. Next base: position 1,948,406 of record JAJJMC010001317.1, read on the forward strand.
CTTTGTTCCCTGTTTACAGAGGTCAGTCAAATTACCTCTTCATCTCTATCAGGACCTTTTCCTCACTTGTTTTTGTTCTTATTTTCAGTTGTATTTGTTTTTGTATATTGTTTCAGAAAAGTATTTGCAAGATGCTTGGCCTTCAGTGAAAGGTGCATTGAAACAGTTTGATATATCTTGTGATCTCAATTTGGTGAGTGATGTTGTTGAAACATCTAAGTTTAACGATTTATCTTGATATCAGAATCTAATTTAATGGAATATCTGTACATAGACATGCAATGGTAGTAAAATGAAAAATCATATTCACTCTAACAGAACAGTTTAATGTATGGCTAGGCTAGCTTATATGTAAATATGCGTGTCCTGTAGAAGCTTAGGCTCTCCAATCTCGACATTTGTGTACCGTATGTATGTTTCAGGATCAATAGTAGATTGAACTAGAGCATTTGCACGAACAATTTTTTTGATTCCAGTATTAACAAAGTAATTATAGGAATCCAGATGTTGTTTAACTAAACCCCTTACCTTGAGAAATTCAGGAATCAGTGGGAATTTGTCCACAGCTTTTTTTATGGGAGCAGAAAGAAGTTGTTTATCAATGCCAAAATCTTCAAGGGCTTCCATTGTGACTCTGGTGAATAACCTAGATTTTCCTCCGCAGTCAGAAAACACCCCGAAAAAACTCAACCTTGAAATGAGACAAAAAACTAGACCTAATTAGTTTATCCAGAGTTGGGAAATTTACATTTACTCTATTTCTGATGTTTTTTAACTAATACTGTCTCTATTGCTTTTGCTGTTCTCTGGTATAAATGTACTTAGTTAACAATCAACTATGTAAACTGTGTATGTATCTATCATATTATACTTGTTTTTGAATGATTGCGATATCTATTGCTACTCAGGTTGAGGGGTCCATGACCGTTTCGACAACACGTAAGACTAGAGATCCATATATTATTGTTAAAGCTAGAGACCTCATAAAGCTCTTATCGAGAAGTGTCCCTGCACCTCAGGTGACTTTTCTGTTTTATTTTCTTCCTCCATTTTCCCCTTATTCCCTTCTTACTTGTATGTGCTTAGCATCTTGTTAACATTGAGATATAAAATCTAGGGATGTTCACTAAATTGGTACAGTGTGCGAGGTATTACCACATGAATTGCATTAGCTTAATTTTACATTTTTAAATTTGTCATTTGTAGCTTATGACAGTTCTTAGTTATTCATAGTTTGTTTCTTATTCTAGGCCATCAAGATATTGGATGATGAGATGCAATGCGACATTATAAAGATTGGAGGCCTCGTCCGGAACAAGGTAGGGAAACTGTTGTTATTTGAATAAACGTAATAAATGTGTATCTTAAGCTAATTTCTGTGTCACTAATGTGTCATTCTTTGAAAGAGAGATCGATTTCGTCTTTTTTGCTGCTTTTTTTGTTATTTTGTGATCTTGTGATCACTTGTTTATGGGCGTATAGTGAGATCTAACAACATATTACATATTTGATGGTGTTGGATCAATCTTTAATTGCTACTTACTATTTACTCGATCCTCATTGTATTATGTTGCTGTCGCTGCAGGAACGATTTGTTAAAAGGAGACAGCATCTTTTGGGACCCAATTCTTCGACTCTAAAGGTGTTCAAAGTTTTTCTAGATACAAATATATCTGATGGACATAGCTAATAATGTGAGATTTGGTTTAATTATGGTTTTCTAACATGTAATAACTACCTTCACTGTTGCAGGCTATTGAGATTTTGACAGGGTGCTATGTGCTAATCCAGGTTTGTTACTAACCCACACTTCTAGATCATTCACCTGAATCTTATTTTTACCAGTGCTAAATATGGGACAAGAAGATTTATTGCAAAGAAGTTTAAACTTTCCCTATATTTTTGATAATGGCCAGGGAAACACAGTTTCTGCTATGGGTTCTTTCAAGGGTTTAAAGCAAGTTAGAAGGATCGTGGAGGACTGTATACAAAATAAATTGCATCCGATATACCATATCAGGGTATTCTGGAAAAGATGTTTCTATTACAGAAATCTGAGTCCTATCTTACTATAACAATTACACCTGAATTTTACTTGACAATTTATTTGTGTTTGGAACATGCAGACCCTCATGATGAGAAGAGAACTCGAAAAAGTTCCTGAACTTAAGCACGAGAGCTGGGATAGATTTCTTCCTAAATTTAAAAAGTATTCACTATCACATTCATTATATTTCAGTAACATATTACTTGTTTCCATGTGCTTAGAAATATATCAATAGTTATGCTGGCTTGAATTTCCAGGAAAAATGTGAAACAAAAGAAAGCGAAGAGCAAAGAGAAGAAACCGTATACACCCTTCCCTCCTCCTCAAGAGCCAAGCAAGGTTTGAAAAATTGTGTTTGTAGTTATTACTCTGCGTCTGCAAGTAGATCTTGTTGTCTACAAATGAATCATTGAGTCTTATCAGTATCTCTAACTTTGGACCTTCCTGCAATACATATTTTAGATGGACATGGAACTAGAAAGTGGTGAATATTTCTTAAGTGAGAATAAGAAGTCACAAAAGAAATGGCAAGAGAAACAAGAGAAGCAGGCTGAAAAATCAGCCGAAAGCAAAAGGAAAAGAGAGGAAGCCTTTATTGCTCCTAAGGTTTGTTTCATAAAGCTCTTTTCAAGCATTTTGTGTTTCTGCTCTGGATAACTATATTTTATGTGTACGTTGAGTAGTAATCTGTTTTCACATTCTTTTCTTATGTTAATGCGTTTAGGAAACCACCAAGCAGGAGTCTGCCAGAGACCATGACAAGGATGACCTGGCTGCTACTACGATGAACTTAAAGGTAAATACACTAATGTTTGACAACGTTAAGTTTTGTTCAAAAGGTAATTAATGTTTATATGATATTATTAAAGAGGATAACCACACAACAAGTTTGGTGAAATTCACATGTGTGCCTTTTCCTTTAAACAAGTAGAAAATCTAATGTGTGAATGATCTACGTGCCATGTGAATCAACTGCACAGAAAGATCACTTCATTTGAATCGCTTTAGGAATTTTATCTGCAGTTGAAAGTTGGTTGACATTCACAATAGATAATGAATCACTTATTGTACTGTTAGATTTTTGCCAACTTTGATGGGGTTGGGACTTGGGAGTCTTAGATTGATGCATTGTCACGTAATTCTGTGAAATGATCTTCATGATAAATATACTATCCTCCCAAAATATTTATCATAACTCCAGTTTTCTCTGTATTGTGCCTACAGAAGGATTAAAACCTGAATCTTTTCTTCTCTTTGTATTTTCTTCTACTTATGCTTGGTTTTACTCTGCTCAGAAAAAAACAAAGGAGTTAAAGAAACAGAAGGCTAGGGAGAATATCGATCCTGAATCATACATCATGGCTCCTGAGAAACGATCTTCTAAAAAGTCGAGGACTTCTTAGTTTACCTCAACAGTGAAAGGTCGTGGTTTCTTTACCCTTTTGTAACAGTGAATTTTGGTTTTAGAAGATGGATTGTTTGTAAAAGCATTTATCCAACTGACACACTAATTTGGTTTAATAGTACTGTTTTTTTTGTAAGAAATGAGATTATTATTATTTTTAATTTTATGAATAATTAATGCCCACCCCACAAGAAAAAAACACTAGGCACCCACCTTTGAATGGAAGCCCACATCCATACCGGAAAAAAAGAAGTCCTGGAATTATACAACACAACCTTACTCTTATTCAGATTCACACCCCTCTTCGCTAGTTTGTTAGTCGCCCGGTACAGGCAGGGGCCAGACCGGAGGGACAGACCAAGCCAAAGGGCTGCTAACATTCATCTTATCCCATTTGGATTTGGCTAGTAACACCATTAGATGTAAGATCATAGAACCATAACAGCATTCCCTGATTCCTTTGGATGCACCACCATAATAATATTCATAACACAGCTGATTGGAGTCACAATCGTACGGCCTAGTATTGTGCTTAAACTTATAATTTAAATCTTTAAATATTTATGTATATTAGCAAATTCGTAGTTTGGTATCCAAGGAAACAAAATACTAATTTTTTTTCTTATTTATGAATTTTTCTCTTATATTCGGTATAAAATAATAATAGAAATTTCCATTTTCACTTAAATTATTCAAAATTTATTTTAGAATAAAAATATCTCGATAAAAATAAATGAATGTATATTGTAAATTAAAAAATTAAGTTTTTTTTATTTATTTTTGCCCGGACTGAATATTTTATTTTCATAATGGAATCTCGTTCACTAAGCCAGGCCTGGTATTAGCCCTCGGACCGGGTGGCCAGGCCTGGCCCGTTTATCAACCAATACAAGCAGAACCCTAAAAGGGCTAAAACCCTCACTTTCATTTTCCCCTTTTACTGTAAACCCCCTTGCCTCTCAACCCAATCAGAAACACCACCTCTTCCCCGTCAATCTTCATATCTCCTCCGCCTCTCTCAACGCCGCACTCAATAGGTACTTTCTTTTCTGCATATATTTTTTTTGTTTGTTAATAGTATGATTTTGTCTATTTGAATAGGTATTATAGGTTTTTTTTTCTCAATTTGTTTTACGGAATGGATAAATTCCTGTGATTATCTGTGCTCTAGTTTTGTTATTGATTCAATTCTCTTTTTGAATTTACTACTTGAATTCTAAGATTTTGTTTATTGATTTTTAGGTTTTCTTCTTTAGAAAAATGGGGTTGGATTTGTTCGAAAAAGATGATGATACAAGTGCAATTTCAGAAATTAGAATCGATGAAGGATTTGCAAAGAGATTTAAACATAATGAAGAAAGAAAAGATTTACACAGATTAGAAGAGTTAAAGAACAGAGGAATAGTAGATTCTGAGAGTGAATCTTCCGAAAGTGAAGCCGAAGAGTTTGATGATGATGATGATTTAAAGAAGTATATGGAGGTTCTTGTTAAGGTTAAGAATAAAGATCCAATTATTAAGCAGCAAGATGCCAAACTCTTTGAAACCGAAGATGAAGAGAGTGAGGATGCGAGTGATAAAAAGGAGAAAAAATCGAAGCCAAAGTATTTGAAAGATGTGATTGCGGAGAAATTGTTGGAACAAGGGGGTGAGGATGAAGATGAGGATAGTAGAGTGTGGCCTGGTGGGAAGAGTTATAATCAGGAGCAAGAGGAGCGTAGGAAGAAATTTCTGGATGTTGCGGAACGGGAGTTTGACGATGATGATGATGAGGATTTACTTAAGGAGAAGAAGAGGGGGAGAGAGGAGGGGGATGGAGAGAATGAGGAGATTAAGAAGAAATGTGATGATTATTTTGGAAACGATGAGGGTTTGGATGAGAATGAGAAGTTCTTGAAGAATTTTATTGTGAAGAAAATGTGGGTGGACAAGGATAAGGGAAAGAGACCAGTGATTGCTGATTTGGAAGTTCTTTCGGAAGATGAGGAGGAGGTATGGGATCAACAGATATATGAGGCACAGTTCAATTTCCGGTATGAAGAAGGTACTGGGGATAGGATTTTGGGTCATTCGAGGGATATTGATGGGGCAGTTAGGAAGAAGGTGAATCGTAGAGAAGAGCAAAGGAAGCGTAGGGATGAGAGAATAAAAGAAGCTGATAAAAGGAAAAGAGAGGAATTGAAGCATATGAAGAATTTGAAGAAAAAAGAGATTATGGAGAAACTTGACAAGATACGGGCTATTGGTGGTTTGACTGAGGGTGAAGCTTGTGCACTTTATGCGGATGATTCAGAAGATGAATTTGATCCTGAGAAATATGATAAGAAGATGAAAAAAACCTTTAATGATGATTACTATAATGCGGAAGATGCAGATTTTGTGAACGAAGAGGATGATGAAGATGGTGATATTGAGAAACCTGATTTCGATAAAGAAGATGAATTGCTTGGGCTACCGAAAGATTGGGATGTATGTGGAACTGGTAAGGGTTTTGCAGCAGCCAGGAAGAGAGTTTTAAAATCTAAGGCAGGTAGAGAAGATGTTGAGGATGAGGAGCATGATGATGATGAGGATGACGAGGGTGAGGGTGAGGAGCATGGTGATGATGATGTTGACGACAAGAACAGCAACGAGAGTGATCAGGGAGAGGAAGAGAAGCCAGAAGAAGGTAAAAGAAAGAGGAAACATAAACTTTCTTTACGAGAGAAGGTTGCCCTTGATAAAGACTTGGATGAGTACTATAAGTTGGATTATGAAGACACAATTGGAGACCTGAAGACACGATTCAAGTATGCCCCAGTTCCACCTCAAAGATTCGGATTGAATGCTAAGGAGATCATTAATATGGACGACAAAGATTTGAATCAGTATGTACCTCTGAAAAAGATTGCTCCTTATACTGAAGTTGAATGGAAGGTACCAAAGAAATTGAGGAACCAACTGAAGATTAAAAATAAATTGATTGAACAAGAAGCTTTATCCAAATATGGGAAGGGTCCTAAGAATCATGCCTTCAAGGGGTCAAGAACTGCAGAACCAGTTGCTAAGGAGGAAGAGAGGGTCCAAGTGGAGAAAGTAAATGGTGACGTGGGTGAACCCTCTAAGAAGAAGAACAGAAAAGAACGGGCGAAAGAAGTTAAACCCTCGAAACAAAGACTCTCAACATATGGAATTGGTGATGCTAAACCTAAGAAGAAAAAGAACTGATTTTGGTGATGGTTGAAGGGGACAGCAAGGAAAAGAGTTAGTTAAATACACACACATTCATTTCACTGTGATTGCTTTTGTGCTTATTGTAGTTCCTTGTGTTCTCTAATTTGAAAACTACTCCATTCTCTGGTTATACTTCTAGGCTTGCAGCTAGAAAAAACATATGAATGCTCAATATTTTAGTCTTTGATAAGGTTTTCATTTCTGTGTTTTCGCTCAATCAAGTATGCTTATTTTTCATATAAATGATAGTCTTTCATAATTCATAAAATACTCTAAAATTGATTGATGCTAGCAGCAAGACCTGGAATATTCACATTCTGAACTCTTTTTGACAGAGATACCGTGGAGAAAATTCTGGAGATTAGAATTCCTTTTAATGGAATTGATATCTTGAGATGGCAGCCTAGCCATAATGGCCTATTCTCTGTCAAATTTGCTTATAGGGCAGTACAACAAAGTACCCGAACTGTCAGTATTGCTGGAAATCTTAATAATTTCCTTTAGGACTAGGTCTTCCCACTAGAGTTTTGCATTTCCTATGGAAATATCTGCATAATTGCCCTCCTATTGGTGAAAGACTATCTAAATATTGCAAAAACATTAATATGCGGTGTCCTCTCTGTTCTCAAGGAACTGACTTTGTGCAGCATATCTTTGTAGATTGTAATTTTGCAAAAAAGAGTTTGGAATGAATCAAGAAGTGAATAATCTTGGTCAGATGCTGAATAATGTAAACTTTCATTATTGGTTTGTTAGCTGTTTTAACATGAGTGATTCTTCTATGCCTGATTATAATAGCATTATGCAATGGATTGGTTTTGTATTATGGTAGCTGTGGAAAGCTAGATGCATCTTTGTCTTTGAACGGGTACTGCCCCAAAGTTCAGAGAGTTGTGAAGCTGATCAAAGATGCTTATAATGAGTGGAGAGCTTCTCTGAGCTCTAGTACACCCTAGGCAATATTACTGCTGAACCTAGAGTTGATTCTTGGAGCAGAGCATCTGACCCATTTGTTAAACTTAATCTTGATGCCTCTTTTATTCTGGCAACTAGAGCTACTGGTATTGGACTAATAATTAGACTGTTGCAGGTGAAAGCAATGGAATCAGAGGATTTCCAGCAAAAGCCATAGACAGTGAACAAGCTGAGGCAAAAGCATTGCTGGAGGCAGTGATGTGGCCAAAAGAAAAAGGCATCACAAAGCTACATTTGGAAGGAAATTGCAAGAATGTTATTCAAGCTGTGAATGGGAAAACTGCATCAGTTAAATGGACAAGTAGAAACCTTGTTCTAGATAGATAGTTTGCATTTGCTGAATAGTTTTGAACTTTAGAAATGCTCGAATGCACATCGAGACTGATTATTGGCTGATTGTCATCTATCTTTGTGGATTACCAGTAAGAACTGGCGGACACGGTAAACACCTAGCTTTGTTTTTTTTACTGCATTTAAATTCATGTTTACGGAACTTAAACTTAGAAGTATAAACTGCTGAAAATATCCATTTTGTTAGCTAGGCCTAGTACTCCTTCTATCTTGCAGATTTATTCCTTTTTATCTCAGGAGATTATATTCTCAGTTCTTTTTTTTCTAGCAAGTTGTGCTCATTATTCTTTATGATTGAGACAATAATTCTTCATAATTTTGTTAAATATATTTGCAAATCCTTTGAGAATTCTCTTGTATTAAACCTTATAGTAGTCGCAAGACTCAGCAACACATAAAGTACCACTAGATTGAATTTTTTTCTCTATTTTTTTCCCAAATGGAAATGGATTTGTTTACAACAAATAGGGAACAGACCATCACAATACAATATCAAACACAGTAGAATCGACTGAACAGACCATTATCCGACTGAACAGAAAAATATTACCTGCACATTGATTGAATGAAGCAAACATTAGAACAGAAAGAATTCTATTTCGTTTAGATGCAAGTGATAAAATAATTAGTTTTTTTGATATTAGCTCCTGCGGGACACCTCTTGTTTCCTGGACATACGATGCTGCGACCTTTTCTTTAACTCGTAAAGCTGTTCTATCCACTTATCTCTTGAAATTCCATTACTATCGTCATATCCATCTTCGTCGCTATTGTATGTTATTCTTTGTTCAAACCCAACTCAAGATCATATTTCCTGCGTGAAATAGGATCGCAAAGAATCTTATACGCCTTATGAAGCTCAACGAACAGACGTGCTGATTCATCTTTTCTTGAAGGAGGACAAACATCTGGGTGGTATTGAAGTGCCATAGTTCTGTAAGCTTTCTTTATATCAGTATCACTTACATTCTCATTACTAAGAGATAGAACCTTGTACAAATTCTTACCGCTGCTGCCATTTTTGCTAGCAACTCTACATGAAATCATCTTGAAGGACTTTTGACGCTTAAAGGAATTACTTCGTAATGCTAGTTTAGAGCCTATTAGACTGCTAGAACCTAGTGAGAAAGCCATGATTAATATTACTGGAGCAGTATATATGTTCTTATAATTGAGAATTTGTTTAGATTGAGCAGAGAAATGGTAATGAGTTTATAAAATAAGCCTACTTCCTACGCGGCTATACATATACATAAAGGATTTTAGCTCCTGACAGCGAAAGAACGCGGAATAAGGTTTGACGTCTGACAAATTAAACTCGAATCCATCGGTACCAAGACTGACAGAAACCTAACAACAGTAAATCCAAAGCATAACACACGTCGTAATGTGGAAAAAGGCATGTTTTGTTAATTCTTCAGTCATTGACTACTTAAGTTTTAAGAAAATCCAATTTACTTAAGCCGGCTATAAATGTATGTTGTTTACTTTAGAGAAGCAATTAGTCAAATCTTATTGGGATTATTGGCGTTATTATGTAAAATTAACATACAGCGAATTTGGATTATGGTTGTCTAATAATCTCTCTTTAGCTTGTGGATTAAGCAATAAAAGAATAGTTGAGGTGGCTTTGAGAACCATATGGCTAAATTGTCTCTTCATGTACCAAGTTGGGGTTTATTTGCTAAGGTTATACAGCAGCTAGTATAGCCTTAGGCTTTAGTCTTTGCGTAGTGCGACCAAATCCACAGGTCAATTCTGTACTAAATATGTCGCCATCATAAATTAGTGGATTATATGTATGAGAAAATCCATCCGAAGCAGGTTCCTTCCTTGACATGTAGTACTGCTATCGGGATGCTGCATGCTGGCAACCTGCAAAGGGGTTGTTGAGGTTTAAACACACGATTATCACAAACATATGAAGAAACAGTACGTCTAACAGTACAGTGGCGCTAGGATTTCAAGTAGAAGAGCGGAAACTAAAAAAAAATTACTGCATTTTGCCCCAATACGACTCTTGCCTCTGGGATTCACTGACTCAGGATCACAAGTCCATGAACAAGCTTAGTTTACCCCACAGGCCACAGACGGCGAAAGATCAGTAAGCCTGCATAGATATCTTCGAGGCTCGCAACATTATATTGAGAGATGGACGGCCAGAAAGTACAAAACTACAAGCAACATGATACATATATAGGTAGAAAAATATTGCGTTCACTACTACTTGCCAACATACCAATAGCTACCTAGAGCTATAGAGATTAAGGTTCAAATAATCATGTGTTTCAAAATAAAAAGAGTGTATACCAGTGCTGAAATAAAGGAGAAGAAGAAGGAGAAGAAAAGGAAAGACAAGCAAAGGAGGAAAGAAGAACAAAAGGAAAGGGAGAGGGAGATAAGGAAAAGAGAAGAAAAAGAAGAGAAATTAATGAAAGCAGAAATTGAGAAAGCAAGGAAGAAAAAAGAATTAGAAAAGATTAAGAAGAAAGAAGAGGAAGAGAAGAAGAAAAGTGATGAGAGGAAATTGTATGAAAAGAAGAAGAGAGAAAAACAAAAAGAAAAGGAAAAACTTAGGAAATTGAGGAATGAATATTGACACAAGTTTTTGTTAGTGATGGGGTACACATAGTACATGGCGTTGAGCCGATCCACGAGTCTTTGATCCTCGGAATGGTTAATATGTCCGGGTGAAGGTCATAATCTGAGAATCCATAATTTATCATATGAAAAGTAGTGTGACATAATTTTCCGTCATTTTCCTTGTAACAGTGTATGTAGGCAGATTTTTTAAAGACTTCATGTGATGGAGATTTAGTGAACCTAATTCTTTCGAGTTTCCATGAAAATAAAAGTCTAATCCTACTTTGTTTCTGTAAGTCAGAAATGTCTATTGCAAATGGTTTCTGCTTTTTGACTACTTTTTATTCTGATAAGAGTAGTTTTACGGGCACCAATAACAATCCTATTTCTTTTTCCACGAAACACTATTTGGGATGTGGATGACCTGATTTAAAATGTGAATGTCTAGAATCATCAGCCTCTGGTTAACCAAGGGTAATAATGCTAGGGTGCACGCCCATTTTACTGCACACCAACCTCATAATCATAATTGTAACACATAACCAGATCAAAAACTGTCTCGTAGGCTTTACGAAGCTCGAAAAATCTGTGAGTTAGATTCTTGTTTTCTCGAAGAGTCGGAACAAAAAAATATCAACAGGATGACATTTGTAGATCCATTCCTTTATAAGCTTTCGTTATATCTTCATAATTTACCAACATTTATTGTTCGCAACAAGTGAAAGTTAAGGAATTTTGTACTGCATAGTTTTATTGATTCAATATATAAGTTTTTGTATACATATACAGAGAAGAAAAGGAATGAGTTAGCTAGCCTAATCTATTTACAACTGATTCTGTTTAACAACCTTGACTGAGTTGTTGATGACTAAGATACAACAGAAGTACAAAGACTCAGTTGTAATCTATCGATTACAACAGAAGATATATTTTAGCAGGGAGATACGTTGAGTTGTTGTGTAGTATATCTCATTACCCCCTTTAAGTTGGGGCCGGCGGAGGAATGGAACAGAGACCCAACTTGCTAAGTAATTTGGAGAGGCATTCAACACCGAGAGGCTTGGTGAAAATGTCTGCCAGTTGAGCTATAGTATGGATGTGTTGCGGGACAATCAACTTAGACTGAATCTTTTTCCGAACAAAATAACAATCAATTTCAATGTGTTTGGTGTGTTCATGAAACGTTGGATTGTTAGCTATGTGAATTACAGCTTGACTATCACAAAATACAGGGATAGGATTAGAAGGATACACCTTTAAATCGTTGAAACGATAGCACAACCATTGTAGTTCAGTTGTTAAACTTCAGCAGAAGAACGAGAAACAATAAATTGCTTTTTAGATTTCCATGATAGAGGACTATCACCGAGTAAAATGAAATAAACAGTCGTAGACCGGCGAGTTATAGGACAACCAGCCCAATGAGAATCAGTGAATCCACAAATATGAAGGGAACTATTAGAAAAAAGATGAAAAACATGACCAATAGTACCTTTCAAATAACGTAGCACTCTCATAGCAGCAGTGAGATGAGAACTACACGGAGTTTAAAGAAATTGACTAAGGGTATTAACCGCATAAACAATATCAGGACAAGTAACAGTCAGGTAAAGGAGGCGACTAATTGAGAGACGATAAACTTTAGGATCATCGAGGATGTCACCATCAGTTGGAAGCAATTTTAAATGTTGTTCCATAAATTTTTTTTTTTTTTTACTGTCGGTTAAACCAGATTCTTTAAAAATATCTAAAATATATTTTCGTTGGCATAAAATAATCGCTTTCGAGGAACGGAAGACTTAATGCCAAGAAAATATTGAAGACTTTTGATGACAGAGGAAAAGTGAGTTAATCTTCGTTAATTAATTACTTAATTTTAAGTTGTTAACTTTATGCCTCTATTCTGCTGTACTTTGTTTGATTAATTAGAAAGCTTCCTGGATTTTGTTGAATTTTACTTAGTCACGAATCATGATAATATTTAAAATTTCTATTCATTAAAAAAAAATAAAAAAAAAGGGAAGTGTACAAGCAAGAAAGAGCTAAGTTTTTTTGATCGATTAAGAATTTGGTGATGACTCTGGTTACTGATATCATAGTCCGGTGACTTTACCACTATACTACAATGATATTAGCAGGAGTTAAGTTTTTATTCCACAAAAGCATTCCGTTAGAGTTGCTAATTCTTCTTGTAGTTGTGTACGAGATAGAATTGTCACCTTGATCCACCCACTAGGTGTTGCAAGCTTCATAGTTACATGTTAAAGATACACAAGACTAGAATTTTGAATTTCAGTTCCTTTGTTTCCTTTGCATTCGATTCTGAGACCTTCTTTTAAGACCAGAGAGCTGATTTTCCCAAACCTCTTTTGGAAATTTTGATGTGTGCATAACTGCTGATTTATGATGAGTACCAACCAATAAACCAAGTTCATGATCATAATTATAACGCGAAGCCGGATCAGAAAGCGTCTCGTATGCTTTACGGAGCTCGACAAATCTCCGAGTTGATTCTTGTTTTCTTGAAGGGTCAGGACAAATATCAGGATGATATTGTAGAGCCATTCTTCTATAAGCTTTCTTTATATCTTCATAACCAACATTCTTGCTTGAATCAAGTGATAGTACTTCATAGAAATTAGTTTCTGATCTTTCGATGGTTATGGAGTTGCAATTGTTGTTCACTCTACATGAAATTGTACTCCTCTTGTTGAACAAATTTGCTGACCCTATTGATATAAAATCGAACTTTCCTATATTGGATCGCAAAGCTAAAGACACCTCCATTTGAGAGAGGAGTATTCTATTGAAGCAGTATTAAGAAAAGAGAGGGTTATTGGGTTTGGTTGTGTTGAAAAGCTGAGGGGTTGTTGAACCTTGACAAAAGCTAATATTTATAGGGAGAGAGATGGGAATAAGAAAGGGTTTGCTTAGTTATCAGTCAAGTAAATTAAGGCTGCTTTTTTTAACTTAATTTGATTAAGTTATATCATTAAACTAATTAATTGAATATTATAATGTTTAAAGAGATTATAATTTGTAGAACGTTGAATCAGAATATGGCATGAGAGTGTTTGCTCTTCATTGACAGTTGGAGTTGGTGAGGGGCACAACTAGAGTACGTACTCACGCTCCAAGCTTCAATGCCGATAGCTCGCAACTGACTGACTACCAGGGCAGGGGCTTAGCCAGTTTAGAGTATGGGTGTGTAACCCATCTGGTTCTCAAGCCAATTAGACTCATTATGGTTGTTGGTTAGTAGTATATTAGTATATAGGTTGTCTCTAAAGCCCTTTTACACATCTAAAATGGATAAGAATTTTTCTAAACCCCTTTTTTATCATGGAAAATTTAATAATAGGTCCTTGGTCCATATAAAATATTATAGCTAGGTCCAATCGAAAAAAATAGTTATTTTAGGGTCCATATTTATTTAAAAGACCTTTGCACTAAACGTGATGCAAGAGACCTTTGCATTAAACGTGTAAACAAAAACCACCACGTTTCATTTTCATCCTTAATATCATTTGATATTCTTCTTTCTCCCATCAAAAACTTAGTTTTTCTATTCTTCCTCTCTCTTCATTTTTTCTTTTTTCTTCTTCGTTCTTCCAATAATCAACAAAAACAAAAAAAATCTGACCACCATTAGACAATGATGATATTACCTACCAAGATCATACAAAACCATAAAAAGATACATCAACAATGAAGAAAAACCATACAAAAATCACCAAAACCCTACTTTATCTACATATATGATAAAAAAAACAATAGATGACCTAGACGTCCAGATTAGAGATATTCGAGAAGTATTCTACATATATATCTACTGAAAAAGGTAACAGAAAAGTGTATGAATCAGCAGTACATATTTGTCGTACTGAAAAACCCTAGTTTATTTTTCACCAATATGATACATCAGTGCGTATAAGATAGTTTGTTTTGCTTTTGATTGTTCAAATCAGCAGTACAAGAGTTTTCTATGAGATATATTGACCAGTATATAACTCAAATGCTGATGAGAACCATCATAAGTGACATGCGGTTTGTGTTTTGGTTTTCTATAACATAGATCCACCAGAATATATCTTCAAAAACTGATGAAAGTGCTTAAATAACCATCATAAGTACCATGCAATTTGTATTTTATGTTCTACGAGATAGATTCACCAGTACATTTATGTTGTGCTGAAAAAACCTGGTTTAATTTTGATGTATTTATAGATTCATCATTTATTTTGACATGCAGTTGAATTTGATAGTATGAGTCAACAGTACATATACGTTGTACTGAAAAATCCTACCTTATTTTGGCTAGTATGATCCATCGGAGATATATTATAGTTTATTTTTCTTTTGACGATACAAATCAGCAGTACACATTTGTTGTACTGAAAAAGACCTAGTTTTTTTTCCTAATATGTCACATTGGTGCATATGATAGTTTATTTTGCTTTTGATAGTATAAATTAGCAGTGCATATATGTTGTACTAATAAAACCTAGTTCATTTTGGCCAATATGGTCCATCTTTGCATATATGATAGTTTCTTTTGCTTTCACTAGTGTGAATTAGCAGTACGTATATGTTGTACTGTTAAAACCTAGTTCATTTTGGCTAGTATGATCCATCAATGCATATATGAGAGTTTTTTTTGGCTTTTGATACCATAAATCAGTAGTACATATCCATTGGACTGAAAAATCCTAGTTTATATGGGCTAATATGATCTATCGGTGCAAATGTGATAGTTTCTTTTGTTTTTTATAGTGTGACTCAGCAGTACATATATTCTCTACTGAAAAATCCCAGTTTATTTGACCAATATGATACTTCAATGTATATATAATAGTTTCCTTTGCTTGTCTTTGTTCTAGACAATGTGAATTTGCAGTACATATCTCCCGTACTTGTGAAAAAACATTGTTTATGCTTGCATATGTGATTGTCTTTGTTTATGAAATTATAATTATTAGCACATATCTCCTATACTAGGGAAATCCTAGTTTATGATTGCATATATGATTGTCTTTTATTTTAGATATTATGAATTTGCAGTACATATCTCCCATACTGGTGAAAACCCATTGTTTATGCTCGCATGTGTGATTTTCTTTGTTTCAAATATTATGATCAACTAGTACATATCTCCCATACTGATGAAAACTCATACTTCGAGTGAACAAGAGTTTGGGAGATGATGAATAACTCCAGTTAAAGATAAAGGAGAAAATGGTCTCTTTAGCATGCAAGATGCTTCCAGCAATTCCTCTTGAGGAGAGTTGGAAACGAAGTGGTGAAACATATTATTATCATCATGTCTGACAATACATATCATCCACACTGAAAAAAACTTTGTCTTATTTTGAATTAACATTATTTACTAGCATGAAAAAGAATGATCTTAGAACATATTGGTTACTAGTTATAGTTTTTATTTGTTGTAGTAGTTTTGTTGAATGTGCAGTTCGAACAGTTATCTATGAATATATTGTATATTTCTCTACTTAATCTGTGAATATGCAATGATTTATGGTGTTTGTTGTGTATTCAAATAGAAAAAATTGACAGAACAGACTGAGAAAATAATACTCAACAACAAAAATAAAATAATCTATTCACTGAGTACAACTAACTTTGTCTCAGAAAAAATGTAAAAAGTACATAATACCCGTACTGTAAAAAACGGTACAAAAAACCCTAAAATTATACTTCTTAAACTTAACAATGTTATGTGCTAGGCAGTATATATCAATAATATTAACCAGTACATATCAATAGTGTTAACCAGGGAACAAGGTTCAGGGTTTGGTGTAAACCCTGAACCCTGAACCCTGGACCCTATGAACCCTATATCCTGAAACCCTAAAGCCACATATTTATATTTTAACAATTGAAGCACAAACAAGTTCTGAAAATGAAAGAGAGTACATAATACTTGTACTGTAAAAAAACCTATACAAAAAAACCGAAAATTTATAATTCTCAAACTTAATAATGTTAAAACTTTAATCTCTTAATATAAATCTAAAAATAATCTCTTCAACTGAGTACATAGTATTTTGTTCCTCAAAAAAATAAAAGAGTACATAATATTTGTACTTCAAAAAACATAATGCTGAGATTTAATAGTGCCGACTTTAGGGTTTAGTAACAGTTTGTACTGTTACAAAACGGTTTTACAACTGAAATGTCAGTTGCGAAACACCTTGTTGCTGTTTTTTGCAAAATTCAGTCGTAACGGCTCGTTTGCAACAGCGGTCAGTCGTTACGAAATTCTTAATTTATAACAGCTTCTAGATGTTACGATTTTTTTATAAACACAGGTTAATAATTCCGGATATGATATCCTTGTTCCGGCAATAAATTTGCAACAGATTCTGACAGTTGTAAAAGTTTTACAACAACGAAAAAGAGTTGGTCAGTCTTTGCTGACCTAGCTAGTCAAAATTCAGTTTCTTGTTTCAATTTCAATCAAAATTTACCCACGTTCACAGAAATTCTGCAGTTGTTCTTGAAGAACATAAAAACATAAGTTACTAGAGACATTAAGTGTGAAGTATCAAAAGAATGACTAGTAAAGGAACATTTCATGTACTTCCAAAACTATCTACAACAATCTAAGATTCACTCCCCACTTGTAGCTTTCAAGGTCGCCAAGCTTTAAGCTCCTTGTACACTTCCAAGTATATGCTCCTTCTCCAAATCCTGGAAAACAACTCAAAAGATAAATTCAATCGTAAGAAACCAAATAACAAAGGAGACAACCATAAATTCAATAACCAGATGGCAGCACAAAGATAAATTATATCTTAAGAAACCAATAAATAACAAAGGATACAACCTTAAAATTCAATAACCAGATGGCAGTATGAACTCCAATTCGTTATGTAAATCATAATTCTAGATTTAAACAATATAGTAAAGCTATAACAATTAAATGACATGAACAAAGTACCGAAACCTAAACATAAATCAACATCTTAGATTTTCTTTTCTTGTAACTAGGAATGTTGAAATAAATCCCCAAGTATAATCTGAATCCAAAGGAGGTCATAAAACAAACTACATGAAATCCTTAGTGTTGGGTACGATGCCCACTTGTATAAGAGAACTGGCTGCCATCCTATTTGGAGTCCTATAACTCCTACTAACAGGACTATAAAACTGAAAACTATAAAGGATAATATGTACATGGAGTAGTAGAAGAAGAAGATCGAATACACAATGATTAGACGACCACATATGTTGAATCATTTGTGACATAAAGAAATAAAAAGAAAGAAGCAACACACGACACAAATTTACTAACAATCCACTGTTGGAGAATTACCTTCCTGTAACAGAGAAACACAAACAACAGAGAACTTGAAGATGATTAAGGGAGGGTTAGAATGAAGCAGTACACACACTCAAGCACAGAGAGGTGAAGTCGCCTGTTCAACAGACTGCCCTTAACTCAATATTTGCCAAGTACACCTTCAGGAAGATGCTGCTATACACTTTCAGTGACAAACTTGAATTCAGGATAAAATCACATGATACCAACCCAGCTAGCAAAGTTCGTTTTGGCCCGTTGTGAACTTAACAGAAGATGTATGAAAAATGAAAGTAAATTCTAGAGCGCAAATCAAAGCAGGAAGAGGGGAAAAGTCGTCAGGACAGTGGCTGCGACTGGGGTAAACGAAAACCTTAGCATTGTTGTTCTTTTATAGGAGAAGTAATCTTTTGAGTTTTAAAACGGTGAAAAATTTAATTTGAAATATTAAATCCCCATTAAAACAAAACGTTTAGATTTTTAATTAAAACAAATATTTATGATTTTATTTTTCATTTAATTTAAAACGGTAAAACCAATGGTCGCACCAAGGCTCACACCAAGGCTCACACCAAGGCTCGCACCAATGGTCAAACCAAGGGTCGCACCAATGGTCAAACCAAGGATCGCACCAAGGATCGCGCCAAGGCTCGCGCCAAGGCTCGCGTCAAGGCTCACGCCAAAAGCACACGCAAAAGCACACGCAAGCACCGCAAGCTCCGCAAGCCCGCAAACCCGCGGCCTGCGGTGCTTCGGTGCGAAGCACCGCACATGTATGCATTTGCCCACTAGTCCATTTCCCAAGTCCATACCCTATCCACTAGTTCTTTTCCTTATATAGAACGTTTGTGGTAATATGCATGAACTTCCTCCTTGGTTTGCCCAATGTGGGATAACCAAAGGTTTCTCATTCACTAAGAAGTGAAAATGGATGGCTATAATTCCACCCAAGTTTGGACTAGTGATCCTAGCACCCATCAAGCTAATTATAGTAACAAAATTAATTTAAGTAATAAACTCTTAATTTTAGTAAGAATCATTTTTATTTCCCAACAATCCCCCACATGAATGACGAAACCGAAAAATCGAAAAATCGAAAAAACGAGAAATACCTCTTAAGCAATAGGTGACCAATTGGAATTGAACCTTTGCTTAGTGAGAAGCACCGGAACTACTTGATGGTCAGTGAACGTGATGTCTTGAACTGCCATCGTTTAGTGTAATTCTTCAATAACTCCTTACGCGAGATATCTCTTAAAACGCTGTTAAGTTCACGCCATTGTGTCCGTTTTGGCCCTGGACGTATCCCGTTTCTCAGAATGCTCTAAAGAATCAGCTCAGTTCTCATAGGAAGCGACCCACTTCCTCATTCAGATAGGTGAGTTCTATCAAGAGTGTTAACTGCTACACCCCATTTCAATCTTAAATTGAAACTATAGAACTCATTAAGACTTTACTCTAAGTCATCCTCACTTGCAGTCACACTATCACATCTACACCATAGGGAAGGGACAGAGAAAATAATTCTCTGATAGTGTTTAATTTTTACCCGCCACAAATTAGTTGTCTCATTTAAAACCTTGATCTTGGGATCTCCAGTCAGCAAGGTTGAGTATCCTTCATGGCAAGTTTTAATTGATGAGCTTAAGTCCCATCCCCCTCGATGCATTACTAACTATCTCCTTGAACAAGCCTTTCGTCAAAGGGTCCGCGATATTCTCCTTAGACCCCACAAAGTCAACAGAAATAACGCCAGTTGAGATTAGTTGTTTTAGAGAATTGTGTCTTCTCCTTATATGAATAGATTTTCCATTATAGTTGCTGTTTTTAGCATTAGCTATTGCAGCTTGATTATCACAATGTATAGATACAGCTGGCACAGGCCTATGCCAGAGAGGAATGTCTTCTAAAAAGCATCTTAGCCAAGCGGCTTCCTCTCCTGCTTTATCTAACGCTATAAACTCGGATTCCATAGTGGATCGAGCGATACAGGTCTGTTTGGAACTCTTCCAAGACACTGCTCCACAGCCTAGAGTGAAAACGTATCCACTCGTAGACTTAGACTCCTCTGAGTCTGCTATCCAGTTTGCATCACAGTATCCTTCCAGAACAGCAGGGTATCTATCATAACTTAACCGAAAGTTTAAAGTGTATTTAAGATACCTCAGCACTCTGAAAAGTGCATCCCAATGCTCTTGTCCTGGATTACAGGTATACCTACTTAGCCTACTCACTGCATAGGCAATGTCTGGTTTCATGCAGTTCATTAAGTACATCAGACTTCCTATGACACGTGAATATTCAAGTTGCGAGACTCCATTGCCTTTGTTTTTCTTGAGTCTACAAGAAGGGTCGAAAGGAGTACTTGTAGGTTTACTATCAAACTGGTTAAATTTCTTTAGAACAGACTCAACATAATGAGATTGACTGAGACTGAATCCATTAGACTCCTTTCTAATTTTCATCCCTAGGATTACATCAGCAGGACCTAAGTCTTTCATATCAAAGTTCTCATTCAACATGTTCTTAGTGGAATTAATGATTTCTAAGGTTGTACCTAGTATAAGCATATCATCAACATACAGGCATACCATGACACAAGCATCATTGACAGATTTAGTGTAAACACATTTGTCAGCTTCATTTATTTTAAAACCACTAGAGAACATCACATGATCAAATTTTTCATGCCATTGTTTAGGTGCTTGTTTTAAGCCATATAAAGACTTTTTAAGTCTACACACCTTCTTTTCATAACCCTTCACCACAAAGCCCTCGGGTTGATCCATATAAATTTCTTCATCTAGTTCACCATTTAGAAACGCATTTTTTACATCCATTTGATGTATCTCTAGGTTATGGATTGCAGCAATTGCAATTAGCAACCTAATTGAAGTTATTCTAGTGACAGGTGAATAGGTGTCAAAGAAATCTACACCTTCTATTTGTTTATAGCCTTTAGCTACAAGTCTAGCTTTATATTTTTCCACGCTTCCATCAACCTTACGTTTTCTCTTAAAGATCCATTTACAACCTATGGTTTTGCTCCCTGGAGGTAAATCTACTATTTCCCAGGTTTCATTCTGAATAATAGAATCCATCTCACTAATAGTGGATTCTTTCCACCATGGAGCTTCAGACGAAGTCATGGCCTCTTTATAGGTTTATGGATCAGATTCAACTAAACAGGTAATGAAGTCTGGCCCAAAAGATTTTTCTAATCTAGGTCTTTTGCTTCTTCTTGGCTCATAAACGGGTTCATCTTCTTCTACCGGCAATGAATGGCTAGAAGAAGGGACATCTAGAGGATCTACACGTATCACGCGAGATTCAGTTTTCATTGGAAAAACATTTTCAAAAAATGAAGCATCTCTAGATTCCAAAATGGTGTTCACACCAATTTCTGAGTTATCGGAACTCACAACCATAAATCTATAAGCAGTGGTGTGCTCGGGATATCCTAGAAATACACAATCAACGGTTTTAGGTCCTATTTTAGTCCTCTTAGGTGGAGGAATAGAGACCTTGGCTAAACACCCCCACACTTTGAGGTATCCATAAGAGGGTTGTTTGCCTTTTCATAATTCATACGGTGATTTTTCTGTTCCTTTAAGGGGCACTCTGTTCAGGATATAGCAAGCTGAGAGGACGGCCTCCCCCCACAAGTTCGCCGGTAGTCCTGAACTGATTAACATGGCATTCATCATCTCCTTTAGGGTTCGGTTTTTCAGTTCAGCTACACCATTATCTTGTGGTGAATAAGGAGGAGTTACCTCATGAATAATGCCATGTTGTGCACAAAAGTCTCCTATAGGAGTTACGTATTCACCCCCACGATCAGACCTAACAGTTTTAATGGTGGTACTCATCTGGTTTTCTACTTCTAATTTATATAATTTAAATGCTTCAAGAGCATCATCTTTTCCTTTAAGCAAGTAGATATGACAGTATCTAGTACAGTCATCTATGAAGGTAACAAACCATTTTTTTCCACCTCTAGTTTGGATTGATTTCATATCAACTAAGTCAGAGTGAATTAACTCTAAGGGATTAGAAACTCTGTGGACATTTTTCTGAAAAGGCTTCTTTGCATATTTTGATTCTACACAAACTTCACATTTATGTTCATATTCCAAATTTAATTTTGGAATGCAGCCAGATTTTGCCAATTTGTTCATTGAATTATAATTTACATGACCAAGTCTACCATGCCAAATATTCAATGAGACAACAACATAAGAAGAATCAACTTTATTAATTTCAGTAGAGATTACAGATAATTTGTAAAGGCCCTCAGACTTATAACCCTTTCCCACAAAGTCCCTACCCTTAGTGATAATCACTTTTTGGACTCAAAAACAATTTTAAAACCCTTGTCATCTAGCACACCACTTGAAACGAGATTCTTGCAGATGTCTGGTACATGTAACACTTCATTCAATGTGAGGATTTTCCCAGAAGAAAGCTTCAGCGAAACCTTTCCTTTTCCTGCAACTTGTGCTGCAGAAGAATTACCCATATAGAGTTTTTCTCCCTCTCCTACTGTCTGGTAGGAGGTGAACATATCCTTGCTTCCGCAGACATGTTTGGTAGCTCCAGAGTCTATCCACCAGTCCCTCACATTGGTAACTAAATTTACCTCAGACACCGTGCCAGAAAATTCATTTTTACTACTTTCAGCCAGGTTTACATTTTGTTTCTTAAAATTCGCATCTTTGCGTTTTCTACAATACATTACCATATGGCCAGACACACCACAGACATAACAAGCTCCCTTAATCTTACCAATAGCAGACTTTGGTTTTTGAAATTTACCTTTTCCTTGAGGGCCAGGCTTGCGCTTGTTGTGGTCCAGACTGAGTGAAGCAAACTTGTGTTCGATCACATGAGCTTTGTTTGACATGTCTCTTCCGGAGGAGACATTCTTGTCCTTTGAGCACATCAACTCTTCAACTTGTATTTTCTTGCCCAGTTCATAGTAATCTCACCAGTTTCATGCCTTAGTCTTCTCTTGTATTCGGCCCATGAACTTGGTAACTTTTCAATCACAGCAGATACTTGAAAGTTTTCAGAAATAGTCATACCTTCAGCAATGATTTCATTAATAATTTTCTGCAACTCCAGGAACTGGTCAACCACAGATTTTTCATTCAGCATCTTGTATTGTAAAAAACGTGCAACCAGAAACTTTTTACTTCCTGCAGTTTCTGCTTCATATTTTTCTTGCAGTGCAGACCATAAACTGTGAGCAGAAAAATCATCTTTAGCATTGTAAAAATCATACAGAGAGTCTTCAAGGCAATTTAAAATATGATTTTTTGCTAAATAATTATTTCTCGTCCAAGTCTCTTTTTCCTTGGATGATTCAGGAGTATCCAGAGCTTTGTTATATGGTTTCAACACTATTTCATCAAGCATGTGGAAACTCAGGAAAAAGAGCATCTTCGACTTCCATCTCTTAAAATCCTTACCAGAAAACTTCTGAGGTCTCTCAACATCAGTCTTTGCCATTGTTACAGAAGATCTTTGATTGCACAGATATTGAGTTAAGATTGTTGAAGAATTACCTTCCTGTAACAGAGAAACACAAACAACAGAGAACTTGAAGATGATTAAGGGAGGGTTAGAATGAAGCAGTACACACACTCAAGCACAGAGAGGTGAAGTCGCCTGTTCAACAGACAACCCTTAACTCAATATTTGCCAGGTACACCTTCAGGAAGATGTTGCTATACCCTTTCAGTGACAAACTTGAATTCAGGATAAAATCACCTGATACCAGCCCAGCTAGCAAAGCTCGTTGGCCCGTTGTGAACTTAACAGAAGATGTATGAAAAATGAAAGTAAATTCTAGTGCGCAAATCAAAGCAGGAAGAGGGGAAAAGTCGTCAGGACAGTGGCTGCGACTGGGGTAAACGAAAACCTTAGCATTGTTGTTCTTTTATAGGAGAAGTAATCTTTTGAGTTTTAAAACGGTGAAAAATTTAATTTGAAATATTAAATCCCCATTAAAACAAAACGTTTAGATTTTTAATTAAAACAAATATTTATGATTTTATTTTTCATTTAATTTAAAACGGTAAAATATTTATTTAAAATAAAGAAACGTTTTCTCATTGACGGGTACACGTGTGCACTCGCAGGCACACGCCAAGCACGCGCCAAGCACAGGGTCACGCCAAGGCTCGCGCCAAGGATCGCACCAAGGCTCACGCCAACGGTCGTCGCACCAAGGGTCGCCCCAATGCTCGCGCCAAGGGTCGCGCCAAGGCTCACGCCAAAAACACACGCAAAAGCACACGCAAGCACCGCAAGCCCGCGGCCTGCGGTGCTTCGCACGAAGCACCGCACATGTATGCATTTGCCCACTAGTCCATTTCCCAAGTCCATATCCTATCCACTAGTTCTTTTCCTTATATAGAACGTTTGTGGTAATATGCATGAACTTCCTCCTTGGTTTGCCCAATGTGGGATAACCAAAGGTTTTTCATTCACTAAGAAGTGAAAATGGATGGCTATAATTCCACCCAAGTTTGGACTAGTGATCCTAGCACCCATCAAGCTAATTATAGTAACAAAATTAATTTAAGTAATAAACTCTTAATTTTAGTAATAATCATTTTTATTTCCCAACATCCACAACTATAAAATATAATCTAAAGTGTTGAAGTTATAACTTACAGGATATATTGGAAAGCCCAAGGGAATCAGTTGACAGTTAGGAACAAGAATCAATCTAGGGATGATGAAACCTTCAAACGGAACCAAACTTACAATCACCCGTCTTCATATAAAACTGAAATTCCGGCTGATCATGTCTCAGGGAACACGTGTTCCCTTTGCAATGCATAAATTCCAGAAGGAGCAGAACCAGAACGAAAGGAAGAAAATACTTGAACTCCTACGCTTATTGTGTCACTTGGTCTGGTAGTCCTATGAATAATAAGCACACTCCTGCTCATTCTGAAGTGAAGAAGAAAACATGCAGGTAGCGCAAGACGTAAAACATTATAAACATATATGGAATAGAAAAACATATGACAAGAATGACAACATGAAATACCATAAATTGATAAACAACTCCCTGAAACTCAAGAAACCTTGCACTATTTTGGATTCAAAGTGGAATGAAAAATACAAATCGTTCAAAGAGGATAGCCTAAACTATTTAATAGAACTCTTCCAAAAATTCTAGCCTAGTCCGTGAGATGGTGAAACTTGCATGTGGCTCCAAATTTGCAAGTTCCAGTCTTCAAGTAGTACTGGGTAACATAAAAAAATTTAAGAGGTTGAGACTTAGTCTATGAAAAATGAAACACTGAAAAGCAGTTGTATGACTATTCCCGTTTTCATGAGATGAAACAGATTTCCCTTCCCAAAAAGAGCATTCACAACCTGCCAATTCAACCGAAAGTACAATCAAAAGTCAAAAATCTAACATCTGTTAATCTTCCTGATTTTATGACCAAGTCCACGACATATTTGAGTGTACCATAACAGCAAAATTTAAGAAACCATTTGGTTTTATAGAAGATAGACGACTCAAACCTCGTGAAGAGTGACACCGCCTCTAAAAGCGACCACAACATGATCAGTTCCCTCCCGTATTCCTGCGTACAATGAGAATAATAAAACTTCTGACATCAAGGGACCAGATTAAATACCAATATGCAGGGTCTAAGAAGGGAGGTGAAGCATTCAAACTTTGTCTAACTCATGAACCAACTCAAAAGCTGTATGAGTCCAAAAAAACGCTGAAGCGCGGCGATGGGAGACCTCCAAATCAAAAAAATGAAACGCTTGGCACTGTTTCCTACAGTGTGTCATCAATTATTGTCACATGTTTAATATATTATCAATAACACATGTAATTTTATAAACAAAGTACAATGGTGTTTGAAATTATAAACCAAACTGACTTGAAAGAGAAAAAATGTAGTGGATGAAATTCAGACTTACCACACTATCAAAAATATCCTCTTCCACATCCATATATGGTTCTCAATTGTTAACCAGTAAATCAACCAAAAACTAATGAATACACATGAATTCATGATCAAATCAATCTCAAAAGAGACAAATTGTTGTCACACCCAACTAATACAACCTAATTTCATCACACCACACCATTCTATACAACAAATTTTTTTGTCTGAGCTAATAAATTCATGATTTACTAAATTAGGGCTTATTAAATGAGTAACTGAATTGAGAAACAAAATTCATGATTTCAATTCCATGATCTAAACTAATAATCAAAACCCTTTATCTAAAATAAAATAAAAAATCAATCCATATAACAAATTAAATCAAAAAGAAGAGTTACTTACATGATGGGAAGAGAGAAACAAACTTGTTTCTTTTCACTGAGTTCGAAATACCCTAATGAAGATGAATTAGAGATGGATTCTCTGTGATGCTTAAAAAAAAGATTGTTTCTCCAAGATCGAAAGAAACAGTGAAAGAAGAGTGAAATGGATTTGTTTTCGAAGTTTATGTGGGTAGTAGAAACATGGAAGAAGCTGAGTTAATGGTAGTCGGGAAGAAACTGCGTTAATGCTAGAGAAAAAAGAGGCGCTTCTGGATCTAAGAGAGTGAAGTAGAAAAGATTTGGGAGTTAGGGTTAGAAATTATGTCATGGCACATATTTGGACGGAAACATATTTCATATTCAACAAATTTCAAATATTTGGGTGTTCCCATGCACAAGAACGGCACGCACATGTAAATTGTCAGTCGTTGCGAATTGGAATAGCTGAACGCAGTTACAAAATTTGTAACAGCAGTGGGCTGTTGCAAATATTTTGTAACGTATATTTTTTGTTGCAAATTCACAACGACTCTTAAGCCATTGCAAATTTTTGTTGCTAAAACCTGAATTTGGTGTAGTGCTAAACTTAATAGTACACAATATCCACTGAGTTCCAAGTATTTTTTCACTAAAAGATGGAGATTGTTACCCAAGAAAGAGTACTAAGTTAAGCTCATGGGTGCTGACGAAGGACATTGCACGTGGCTTTGTTATAATGACCTTTAACACCACAGTTTGAACATGTGACACGCTTCCTGGACTTCTCCCATGCACTCGATAGTTGGAGCAAAGGTAACCAGTAAGCAAAATGATGTTGTTTGTAGTAAACATGTGAATTGCAAGACATGTTTTCATGAGAACCAATACCAAACATGTTGAACCTGTAAATATGATCCAAATATAAGATAAACATCTTTAAAACACAACAACAAACAATAAAAAATAGACAAAAAAAAAACAGTACAAGAAATATGTACTGATTTCACTTTAGGACATTAACATCAAAAATAACCATTCCATATATAATCTAATGAAACAAAAAGCCATTACAAACCATATACACACATATTTAAAGAAGCAAAACTCAAAAAACATTGAAAATAATGATATCAAGGGGGCAGCTCCCCCTCGACCCCCATAAACCGTAAATAATTATCACTATTAATAAAATAAATAACATAAACTATCCATTATGATACTCACTAGGAAAAAATAGAACACATATAGATAATGCACAACCAAAAAAATGAGTACAACTAATATGTACCGATTCAGCTATGGAAAAAGAAATTGAACACCAAAGATAGCAAACTCATAGGAATCTAACAAAACATAAATACTCATTCAAAATCATATAAATAAACATAATGTTACATGAAACTAACATGAAATTATCAGTCGACTCACAATCCACAAAGTAATCAAACAATTAAGAAACAATGAACCTGCGAAAAACAAAAAAAAAAACAATGAAAAATTATCACAAAAAATATATACACAAAAAGATATATCGGTGAAACAACTAATAGATACAAAAAAATGTTGTCATCTTCGATACTTCGTATTTGTAGTGCTGATTCATAATCTAAAAACCAACTGCATGTATAAAAAAAATCTAAATAGTTTTTTTTTACAGTATTCATAATATGTACTGCTAGATCATACAAATTAAATGATTATTTCTATGAATATAACAAAATCTAAACAGTTTTTTTATCAGTATGCAATATATGTACCGATGGATCATACATGACGAAACAAAAAAAATCAGTTATTTGAAATGATATACTGAAAATATGTAAATCAAACCAAAAAAGATAATAAAGTAAAAACAACATGGAAAAGATCTGTTGTTTGAAGATTCAGTTGAAAAAATCCAAAACTCCACTTAAACACTAATAAAATCACACAAAAAATAATAAGACAGAAACTAAACCATACAAAGAACAACCAAAAACATAAAATCAGAAAACTAAAATAAGAAAAACAAAAAACATCATGAAAAATCTTATGTTCTTCATGATTCAGTGAAAAAACAAAGAAAAAAACAAAAAGAAAATTAATCAAAAGAATCAGAAAAGCTAGTTACATCACATACCTTATTCACAAATAATCTTCGCTAAAAAACTATAGATCAAAAAAGCAACGGAAAGAAAACTGAGTAGAGAGAATTTATGATCTATAAAAAATTATTTATGGCAACTCATAAATCTATTAATTATATAGTAAAACAGTTTAAAAGATATTTTAGGAATTTTAAAAAACGCTTATTAATTTTGTACGTGTATTAGACTAAAGATTAAAAATTTAGATCCAATTTTTTTTTTTTTTTAGACATCCGATTAATAGATTCTTAATAGACAGACCTACCATTAAATACCATCCTGGCTCTACCTCTGATCAGGGGCGGGCTAAAAACCTTACTATGGTCAGGCAACTATTAATATGACGTGCAATTAAACATAAATGGATTATGTGGACTTGATAGTCAAATATATAAAAATATTAGGCTTTTAAGCTAATTAACTCATTTTCATCGTTCTTCTCGTTTAATTTATGCGTGACCCATTGACAATTATTCAATGCCCATTGCCCAGTAGAATCTATAATGACACAAAAGTGAAACTATAAATTGTTTTTAACAGTAGAGAAAATCTAGATTAGAGCTTTTGGAGTCCCAAATAAGGTAGAGCTAACATCAAATGGCTTTAATTCAAAGCTCCTTGATGAAAGAATGACTATTTCTTTTTCCTTTTCTGTCTAAAGCATGAATCTTTTGTCTTGATAGGGGCGTTAAGGTAATGTTAATTAATAAATCAACTTTATGGCTCTATTCAGTTGTACTTTGTTTCATCAGAAGCTTCCTCGTTTTGTTTGGGTTTGTTGAATTTCCTAGTCAACTTTATGGCTCTATTCAGTTGTACCCACTTTTAACCATCACCGGAGTTTATGGATGTCGATAGATTTGAAGCACGTTCCTAATTTACAAAGTAGAGAGGGATGGCGGCCACAAATGCATTAGCATCGTTTGTCAAAAAGGAGCAGCTGTATAGTGAGCTGAGTCAAAAAGGGGCTCTATATCAGTATAATTAATCTCGTCCGAGATAGTCGAGATAATGTCGATAACATCGATTTCGGTGTTTGTCTGGGATAACGATATTTTATTAATATTTTATGTTATTATCGAAATATTTAATCGTACCAGTGTTTCCATCCCGATCAATATTCATCAAAATTTGATATTAACTATTTTGTTTTATATATTTCTTTCAACTTGGCTGTTTCCATCCCAACACGTTTACAAAACTCACTGAGTGAGTCAAAACTCAAGTGGATCCGTTGACTCCTTGATGACTTGGTGAGTTAACCGAATCTTGGTTATATATTTTTCACTGGAAATGATTTTTGAGTCTTTTGATCAACTCTTTTTACATGACAAAAAACTTCAATTCCTATTAATGATCAAGGCACCCGATTTTTTGATATGGGATGCGTAAACCATGAACTATTGCTTTTGCACTGTTGTTATTAAAAAAAAAAATACTGCTTTTGCACTGTTCTGATGAACGACATTCGCCCAAGAGCCAAGAAGCCCAAGGCTATATCGGAAGGCCAGAATTCGATGTCTACGACTCTACATTATCCACGAACTTGCAACCAAAAACACCGCTAAATCTTTTCTATTTTTTTCCGGCAGGAAACTGCTACTCTCCTGGTCCTATTGTACACTATTAATTTAATTTTCAATATATTGTTTTTCCATAAAAATAGAAAAACTATAGTGCTTTTCAATCTCTGTTATTATTCATCTTACAAGCTGTAAAATCCCAAAGACAAACATTAATAAACAGGGATGGACCCAGGATTTATCTTTGGGTAGATTGGAATGTCATTGGCTAGCAAGACTCCGAAGGCCGCAATTCTTTTCTTAAACAAATTGCATAATTAGTGGGCAACTGTAATTCTTTTATAGAATACTAGATGGATAAACAAATAAA
Organism: Papaver californicum; assembly: GCA_023531435.1. Lineage (NCBI taxonomy): Eukaryota > Viridiplantae > Streptophyta > Magnoliopsida > Ranunculales > Papaveraceae > Papaver > Papaver californicum. The sequence continues at coordinate 1,978,610 of JAJJMC010001317.1, forward strand.
GGTTAAAGCTAAACAAAAAGACTAAATTTGTATAAAAAGATTTCAAAATTTTTATTTAGATTGAATCTATTTAACACATATAAGCTAATGGACTTGGTAAATCTCAATCAACTAATACAAACTTGTATGGGCTGAAACTAATTATCAGCTAAAATGTATATAGCTACTGGACTTGGTAAATCTCAATCAACTAATACAAACTTGTACGAGCTGAAACTAATTATAGATTAAAATGTATATAAAAAAATTATGGGTCAAATTAAGGGACGGGTTGGAGCCTCAGTTAACCTCTTCAAAGGCCCGTCCCTGTTAATAAGGGAAATTATTATGCCATTAAGGCTATGCATGCACATAACAGGATTTCAAGGACCCAATGATTATCAAGGCAAAATATAAGGCCTAAATTCTATAATCGATAAAAGGGATATGAACGATAATAAGGGATACCAATAATAGCAAGGAACACCAATCTAAATATTGCAAAACAATCTTAATCATCGGATTTCTGAATTGATATCACCCGTTAGTAATTGGTATCCTTGTTATCATTTGTGAATATTCACTAGATGATTGTGCAACGGTGGGGGATCCGTCCGAATATTGGACTTTTTACAACTATTTTTTAATTTCTTCAAATCTATTGGCCATTTAAAATTATTGTAATCAATTATGAGTAAATTACAGTTAGTTTATACTGCAATTGAAAGATTTTTGCTCCAATTTGAAGAAATTTGATTTAGGGAATCTAAAAATCAAGAAATCAAAATAGTTACTAAAAGCCTTTTGCAACTTCTTCAGGCCTTATAGCAACTACGTCAAACTCTTTTTTTTATAAGATCTTTTAAACTACATCAAGTTTGAGCAAAATTTTAAAACTAAACAATAAATAATGTATTTAATTATTTTTTTCGCTTTAATTTAAAAAAAATATGATTTAAATTTAGAGATATTTAAAAAAAAACGAGATTTAACTAGTTGTTATAAGACGACTACATTTTTAACTCGCATTGTGAACATATAAAAGGACTCCCTTTGATCATCCAATTACACCTAATTCATAGAGAACTTCAATCAAAAAACAAATTCAAAAATCATTTTTCGAAAGCCCATGCACACTGTTGTCTAATCTTTACTTCTTCTTCGGGAGTATAATCATTCTCCACGCCAAAAAATTCTCTTGCATCTTCTACTGTCAAATCTTTCACCCTGTCAGCAGCCTCATCACAAGCAATATCCTGTAAGCTCTCTAATTCCAAGTAGTTACTAGCATTAACCAAATCAAAAAGCATTTCAATATTATCAATTGCTTTGAAAAATTCTTTATCCCATTTTAACATCTCTTTAATCTCTTCCTCATTCTTATCTTCTTCACCGTGATGTTTGTTGAGATATGAGATAACTAGTACTAAAATCTTACTCGAAACATTAGGTACCGGAACTATTATATTATCACCAACAAGTTCAACCCCTTCACTCAGATCTCTGAGTGTTTTTGATGCTAAAGCAACTGATTCTTCAATCTCAAAACCTTCGTTATCGGAACTTCTTAGAATGAGTATTTTCTTTGTTGATGATACTGAAGCTATACTATCATTTTCACACATTGATTCTCCAACTGATTCTGTTGCTTCGATATTGGAAAAATAACTCGTGTTATCCATCTTTGTCCTCTTTGCCTCTGGTGCTGCTGATGAACCCACGCAATGCATCTTTATCTTCTTTGCATCCGCTGCTGCTAATGTTGACGATGAAGCCATTATAGAATAAACTGCGCAATCGAACACTAAGAGCATATGCACCAGAAAACTAGCTCATGATCTCACACAAGTGCAAATGCTTGTTTATAGCCCAATCTATTTATACCTTTGGATTCTGTGTGTAGTAAGGCATGTAATAAATACTAACTTCAAATCATAATCTTCATTAGATTCTAAATAATAAACATGCATGAGCATAAATATAAATCATATATCTCCTGGCTTACCTACTTTAATGCATGAACCTGAAATGGGATTAACATACAAAGCACATAAAAATACGGAATATATGATTATCGTTTCTTAAAATTGTGCATAACCTTAAAATCACAAATACAAACGGTTTTGAATAGTAAAAAAAAACAATCAAAAAAGTCTTCGCTTCCGTATCTTAAGTGTACAATCATGCACCCAAATATTAGGCAGTTGATTATTATCCGTAATTATGTTATTATCCGGATGATAAAAATAGCCCACAGTGTTAATGTTTATGACAAATCAACTACACATACTATACCTCCGATAGTCCAATCTTACCTCTAATACAGAAATTCCAACCTTTACTATTATTGAGCCGTGTGCCGTTCGCAGCTTCTCTAATCTTTTTTGTCGATATTTGATAACTTTTTTATTTTTAGTTTTCTCCCATATCTAAATACGATGTTTTTGTATCACGTTTCATCACAAAACTTGTTATAATGGTCTTGCAATACATTCCGTAATTTTGTTGTATTTTATGCCACTTCGACAAACTCATCAGCCTTAACTACTGATGATGATCATCTTCTGCTAACTTTCTTTCACAAATCGCAATAGATCATTACATATAAGCTAAAGGCTAGCTTCTAGAGGATAAAAATGTATTAGGCATTAGAAAAATCATGAACTATGTGACTTACCCTTTATCATGAACTTTTAACCTTCATTGATTTTGCACTAATGTTGCAACAGAAATAGGGTCACACGCTTTAAAATAAAAATAAAATTATTATAAGTATGACGTAATCTGAAGGTTGAAAGTTTAGGTAGCCATCACTGTAGGCAATTTGATAAATGTGGGGTTTGAGTAGATCCATTCCGTGGTGTGATTTTAAACTCTAAATGGGCTCGCTTAGGTTGTACACTGAGTTTCGCCCTCGAGTGTTCTTTACATTTGTTCAAGCATAGATTCGTTCGAGCCTAGAAATCAGATTGGAACATTTACATGATTTACATCTAACCAGTATCGAGAAAAGAATCACTTTTAATGGTGAAAAGCAACCCTTCCCCTGAACAAAGTGATTTTTTTTTTTTTTTTTTTTGTAAATTAGAAATTCATTAAAGCAAACCTAACTTGAGGAGTTAGAAATCCTGTTTACATATGTAGTAGAGCCATCAAATGTAGAAGAGAATAAGCTCTTCCTAGCATTTGATTTATCTACTGCTAAGTCATGAGTAATACAAGATGGAGGGACTCTTTCCCAATCAAAATTACAGTGAAAAGATCTAGCTTCTTTAGTTAGTTTACCTGATGGATGATTAGCTGTTCTAGGAATAAAATAAAAACCCAAAAAATTCTGACAAGAGTTTATAATTCGAGAAGTTTCATCTAGAAGTTCCTGACTCTGCCAAGAAATTAATGTCTGAGCTCCATTAAGGTAATCGAAAATGTTCTTGCAATCACCTTATATGCTGAAATTTGCAAGATTCTTCACTTTTGCCCATTTAGCTGCCTCCCAAACTCCCACTGCTTCAACTTTTTCTGGATTTGTTGTTTTGGATGGTCCTGCTTTTCCTGTTCCAAAATCACCTGCATCATTTCTGAGAATTAAGCAAAGCCAGAAGGTTGTTTTTTAGAGATCCAAACTGCATCAACATTAATTTTATGTTGCTCTTTCCTAGGTTGTTCCCAAATCTCACTATAATTCTGGTATTTTGGTATTTTTGAGTAGAACTACAAATCTTAGTGCTGCTATGATCATTATTATTCCAAAAATAAATATGTCTCTGAATTGTTAAGCCAGTTTGGACATGGGAGATGTTTTTTTCTTGAAATGCTCTGTTACATCTTTCTTTCCAAATGAACCACATTTTTGTTAGGACAAGTTCTATAGAAATAGAGGAACAAGGATTCTCTAGGCAATAACAAACTATTTCAAAAAAGGAGTCAGTGATTCCAGGATTCAAGAGAATTGTAGATGGATTAGATTCCCAAATTAGCAAATTTACAATGAAAGAAGAGATGCTCCAAGGTTTCATCTGCCTCACAGCCAAATAAATATTCAGGAGAGATGTCCCTAATTGTGTTAGAGAGTTTAAAATTTGTAGAAAAAGAATTCTGAAGGCATTTCCAAGTAAAGATTTTGATTCTTTGAGAAATATTCAGTTTTCATAATTTTTTCCAGAATTCATTAGATTTTTTTAAGTTGTTGGAATTAATCCCTGGTTCATTCAGTTTAGCATACATAGAGTTAACAGAGAAGTCTCATGATATTGTCAGAAGCCATCGTAGTCTATCAGATTTAGGATTCCTAGGATTAGAATTAAAGAGCCTAATGTTGCATATTTTTCTTGCAATATAAATTGGAAACATAGAGTTTATTATGGTAACATTCCACTTTTTTGTGACAGGGTCAGTAATGTCTGACACAAGTGTTAAAAGGTTATTATTGTACCTGAATTTTAGACGGGTATTTTCTAGACCTGGAACCCATTTGTCTTCCCAAATGTTGATGTCCATTCCATCCCCCACTTTCCAGATATTGTGTTACTTTATTAGTTTAATTCTCTTGCTAATGCATTTCCAGATCCAAGAACTATTAGCAGGTGTTTTAACTCTCAAAGTTGATTTTTTCCTGAAATAAGTTTGTTTTGACTGAGAAGCCCAAAGAGAATTTGGTTCTGTTAAAAGTCTCCAAGCCAACTTAGCAATCAGTTTTATGAGCATATTTGAATCCCAGACCTCCTTTAGTAAGGGGTTTACATAGACAGAAAAAGGCTTTAGGATAATATCCTTTCCCCACCAAAAATCCTTTTGGATAACGTTTATTTTATTTGTTATTTTTTTGGGCATTACAAAATATCTCATCTGAAATGTTAGCATACTAGTCAGAACAGATTTATTAAGGACTAATTTACTAGACTGGGGTAGGACTTTGCTTTTTCAACCTTGAGATTTTTGTTCCATCTTTTCCATTATTATTTCAAAAGTCTTGATTTTAAATCTATCTATGAACAGAGGGGATCCTAAGTGAGAGCCTTTCAAATCTATTTTTTTTAAGAAGCTTAGACATCATTGTTTGGTGTTTTGGGTGAACCTTCTTACTGAAGAAGAGGCCTACTTTATCAAAGTTTATAAGTGGTCCTGATGATTTACTAAAGATGTCAATAGTTTTTAAAAGATTATTACATTCAGTTAAATCATCTTTGATGAATATGAGGTATTCATCTGCAAAGAATAGGTGAGAGATAAGATTATTTTTTGGAGTTATCTTAACTCCATGTAACAATTTTTTTTTCTTGATTAAGGAGAAGTCTAAAGAAAATTTTCATACAAATTAAAAAGAGGTAGGGGATAATGGGTCTCCCTGCCTTAAACCTCTACTAGGTATGAAATATTCTCTAGGGGAGCCATTAAGAAGAACTGAGAGGGAGGTAGAAGAGATACATTGTTTGATTAGGTTGCAGAAAGAATGACTAAAACCAAAAGCCTGAAGAGAAGAAAGGAGAAAGTCCCATTTTACTTCGTCAAAGGATTTTGACATATCAATCTTAACCCCTAAACCTCAAAAAAAATAAAAATAAATTAAGAGTTGATTATTTCTTGAGCAATTACAATGTTAACTGAAATTTATATTTTAAACAAAAAGGATGCTTGGAAAGGAAAAATAATGTTGTTTAGGTGGAGTTTGATTCTTGTAAGTTGTGCTACAAAGACCAATATGTGTAAACTGACTGGGACCTTTAGATGTCTAAATTTTGGGATTAAGAAGAGGAATGTTTAATTTGTTTAGGTTTAGAAGTAGCACTCCAGTTTGAAAAAGTTGTTGAATAGTTTGTATGACTTATTCCCCTATTGTATCCCAGTTAAGCTTGAAGAAGCTAGATGGGAATCCATCTGGACCTGGGATTTATTAGGTTTCATATTTTTTAGAACTCCTAATATTTCATTAGTGGGAACGTTTAAAAGGTTGATGGTTAAAGAAGGATTTTACTAGCTATTTTTATGACTTAATTTCAGAGAGGAAGAAAATTTTAGGTTTTTCATGATTAATTATAAAGGATAAATGGTTTTGAGTGAATGGATTTCCACATCCTTGAACATTCCAAGCTATTATTTTCATCTTAAGCAAAAAGCAGAGAGAATTTAAAAGCTAATTGATGAGGTCTAATTTAAGGGAAAACTTAATAAAGATTACCAGCTAAAATAGTATGATTAACTAGCAATTAGAAGCAAAAGGAAATGACAAAGAAATAAAATTTGACGATATAAAACAGAAGAATCAAGAAAAGAAAAAACACGTGTCTCTTCCATCTGCTTTGGTAAGGGAGATAATGAGAAAGATATTGGTAGGTATAGTTCATGCTTTGATTGTTGTTCTTTTAATTTTGAACAATATTGATCAATTATAAGAGTATCATCCTTGATATCATCCACAAGATTATGATTCTGAGTTTGAATAAATAGAGAATTCGATAATTGAAATATAAAATGCTGATGCTGAGCCATAAATGGGAGAATCCAAGAGAGATATCTTAAAGTTGGGATTAAGAGTGAAATCCGAAGAAGGGGTAACGAGAATTTGAGAAGGAGAAACAGAAGAAAAAATTGGGGATTCAAAGGAATCCCTAGCATTTTCATATAAAGATAATGAAAGTCTTCTCCCGAGAATTGGAGATGGCCCATTTCTGGGAAATTAGGCTTGGCTTGATCGAGGAAAACCTGGATTTGAAATATCTTGGAGAAGACCCGAAACCAGAAATAATCCATTATTCGAAAGCCGAGATGACTCGCTGATTTGGTTATGGATAAGGGTAACATTCTGAATTGATTCTAAGGGAGAGATAGGGCATAAGATGGAAATTTTTCGGTAAGTTAAACGGAAAAGTCATTTTGCCCAGAATCGAGTCAATTCCAAGAGGCATATCAGAGTCATAGGATAGAGAATGAGAATCAACATGAGCATTAACAACAGAATCAGAGGGAACATGATCAGGAATTATTTGATCTGGCTCAAAAAGTTGGTGAAAAGTTTCTTTACTCCCTCAAGTTCCATAAATGATTCGACTGAATGTTGATTCCCTTTATAAGCAACATTGTCTTTAGGGTTCCAGATTTGTACTTGAATGTCATTGATGAAGTGAAGTTCATCCCCTGGAATAGGAAAATCCATCGAGATGTCATAAATAGCACATTATCCACTTTATACCCAAATCTTAGGCAATCATAACAAAACTGAGAGAGGATGCTGAGATAGTTGAAAAATATATCTATGACTGGATATTTACCAACTTTCACCAGTAGCCTATCTATCAAAGGTTTTTCAATGTTGACCCATAGCAGAACCTTTGATCTAAAGTCTGCATTAGAGGCAGTACTACCTGAGCACACTCTGCTAACTTTACCCATCTTACTTGCTATTAAATTTAAGATTTGCTCATTTCTATGCTCATGCTTGATACTGAGAATGTTAATCCAAATAGGAGTTTCCTTCACACGATTGGTTGATGATTGTATTTCCTAGATAAGCCTTAGTGGCAGCCTTGATATATGTACTGTTGATTCATAAACTAAAAATCATTTGCATATCAAAAATAAGTAATGAATCTATGAATATAAAAGAATTGAAACAGTTTTATTTCAGTATTCCATATATGTACTTCTGGATAAAACAAAAAAAGTGATAAAACTGTCAATATAACAAAATCAAAGCTAGTTTTTTCAGTATGTCATATATGTATTGTTGATTCATAAACTAAAAATCAACTGCGTGTCAAAAATAAGTAATTAATTGATAAGTGTATAATTTACATGTTTTGAGTATCGTTTTATTACGCTTATTTACCAGGTTTCATGTGAATTACCTTGTATTATTATTAATTTTGTATATTATGTCTTTTGTAGGTTACATCTCTAAAAGAATTGAAAATAGAATGTTTTAAAGGGAGAATTGCCAAAGACCCAGTGGATCTATGTCATATCCAGGATTTCTGCTCACCTTTCCGAAGAGGACGAGAGAAAAAAAGCCAACGACAAAAAACGAGGTCATTCCGACTTCGTACGATAAAGGTACGAGCAAAACAAGACCTAAGGACAAAATGGTCATTTCATGGGAAGCTGAGATTTAAATGGTAATGGCAACTGCGCTTCTTTTAAGGACTGCCTAATACTTGAATCTTATTAAGAACACCAACTTTGCTGATAAGGGCCCCACCATCATCCCTGTTCAGAATTATTCGAATAGCGAACTTAGGTCAGATTTCTGGCTTAATTTGTTACCATGATTGTTTGGATTGAATGGATTCATTAGGTTGTACAAGTTGTTAGAAAGTATGGGTGATAACCGAAATGAGGTGTCGAAGTTTTTAGAAGCCATGTGTGTTGATCGAGATTATTGGCGATGGAATTCAACCTCCATTAATGGCTGAGAATAATGGTGATGATGCTGTGGCTGTTGGAGGATGGAGGTGTTGCTGGTGGTCGATGGTGGTTTGCTGGCAGAAAGAATGATCAAGGAAGAATAGCTGAACTGAGATTGCTGAGCTGCTGGTGGTATTGGATCAATGGTGTTGTCGCTGCCATGAAGGCTTAAGCTCGAGCCAGAGTGAGAGTCTGTGATGGTTGAGGAATGGCAGATGAATGGGTTTGTGGTTTGTGGTGAGTCTCAATGGCAGTCAGATTGTAATGCTATTGGTTTTGTGTTAGTCACTAGAAAATGTGAGTTTGCTGTTGAAGGCCTAGGATCTATTTGAAAGAAAAAAATATTTTGATAACTTGAGCTTTGAGAGCTTTGCTCTTTTCCTGTATTGCTTTGTTTTGTTTTCTTTTTTTGCTTAATGAAAATGAACTACATGATACTCCCTTTTATAGATAGGAGATCACAAAATACAAAGAGACATTTTGACAAATCATAAAGATAGGATGGACTTTACAAATCTCTATGTGACTCTTTGACAACAACACAATGAACTTAGACAAATAAAAGTAATCCCAAGAGTGCTTGGATAAGAACTCAATTTATTATGCCAACAGCTGTGTCGAGAGAAGGGTGGACTGTGGTTCTCGTGTGCTCTGCCAGTGAAGATGGTGATCGAAGTTAATGGCTGGTACTGGTGATAAAGTTTGGGTCTGTGATTGTTGGTGACTTTGATGATCGATGGAGGTGGTAGTTAAGGATTCAAGTGATGAATGGTTGTTGGAGCCTGGAAGTGATTAAGTGATGGTGCTATTGAGTAGAAGATGATGCTCTAATAACAGTGGTAGTTGAAGTCAGTGGTGCTGGTGAGCTCATAGTCTGTGATTCAGAGGAGATTTGGTTCGAGTGAAATATGGCAGTGAGGTCAAGTTTGTGAGTTAAAATAGGAAACAGAGTTCTTAAAACTCGGATAAAAATAAAAAGCTCGATGGGTAAGTTATCGAGGAAAATAAGAAGAGAAACCAAAACTCAGATGAAAAACATTTGCTCGATGGGTCGAGACCATCGAGAACCTGGGAGTAGCCGGAGAATCCAGAAAGAAAAAGAATTTCCGATGGCTAAGCCATTAATGCTCGAATCTTCTTTTTATACTTCTTCATCATCAATTGCTTTTATTCTTCTCGTTGTAAATCATAAGGATTGAATCTTCTTCCCCTTTTTTATCATCTCTCCTTCTTGTAATTAAAAATCTAATTCTGAAAATACAAATCAACAATAAAAGTCACTGAAATTAAAAACATAATCTCGATCTCTTCTTAAGATTGAGTTCAAAACCCTAGTTTTTGAGATAGAAATCGAAACTAGAAAAATAAAATCGTCGGAACTCTCTTGTCTGAGAGAGAAACAGAAAAAAAAAAAAAATTGATCTGAAGAAAAAACACCTCTTTAGCCTATATATTGAGGGAAATCTCGGAATTAAAGTATGTTCATCTCGCCATACGTATGGTTGAACCAGGATTAAAAATCTGGGTCTAAAAAAATAATTCTTTTTTTTTTAAAAAGACCACCTATTAATACTTTCTTAATGGATGGACCTATCACTAATAAGACCTATTAAAATAGTACCTATCGGTAATTTCTATATAGATATACGATAACTTTTAAGAAAATAAATTCAACCGTTGGGTATATGGAATTAGACGATCGGAATTTTTACCGCACGGTAACGGTAGTTTGATATGGATTTAGATCGAGGACTGTTCAAAATGATTCTACTATTATAGATTGGTTTACAAAATGATCATAATGCTACAATCCAATTACAAAGGTATCATGCTGTCAACTTCAGAGTTATTGACAACCGGTGCCACCAATCAGAGTGATAGTACAACGCCAAATTACCTTATTATCCCTAGTAAATTTATCCGTGATTCAATTAGATTCAAGATGCACATACCAGTTCTGTTTACGATCATTACATGTTCACCCCTTATAAGATTCACCGCTTTCTATCCGGTGTTTAGCAGAATTTCGACCCGGTTCAAAATCGTTATATGACATTCAACTTAAAAAAGTTCATCATTTACTTTCTGGGGTCTAGCAGAGCGCCATACATTGTTCTCCATTCTATCGGGGAGCTCGAAAAACTTAAGAAAATCCGTCAGTGGCTTAAGAGTATCTGCTAAACCCGTTGACAATCAAACGTCACTTTTGCTTACAGTGATGAGAGAATATTTAGCTAAAAAGTTTAATAGTGTCTTTTTTCCTTTTAATTTGAGTAAAACGGATGGAAATGTGACATTTTTATTCAGTGTTGTAGCAGTGTAATATTTTTGAAATATTTAAATTAAGGAGTATGTCCATTTTGTCATCATGATTTCGGTTCTGCAATTCGGGTAAAGGCCAAACTGTACCAAACTATTCCATGTGCAACCCTAGTCATTAGCATTCTAGGCTCTAGCGTGGCAACGTGTCCAACGCATATTCACCGTTGAACTTCCGTTGGCATCAAAGATTTGCTATCCTGGCGGATGATGGCCTTTACATTGGTGCGACGTTTATGCAAATAATGAAGTGAACACTGGTGGCAAACACCTTGTAGAACAACTTGCGGGGACATAATCTTAGAAAGGTTCTGAATCTGCCAGAGTGTTTACAAAATTTTTTAGTCTCATGTTCTTTACAATGAGGAAACCTTGGATATACTTTTAGTCAAGTTGAACTAGCAGTAATTGCCCAAAATTATAGAAATTGATCTTTAACTTGGTTATGTTCGTTATTACTAGAGTACATCATAGGCTACAAAATTAGCCTGCAATTAGAGTCCAAACTAGTGTTAATTTGTTTGATCCAGATCAACGATTACTCAAAGTTGGCAAGATTTATCAAGCTATTAAGCTAATACTAGTTGGAACTTGCAGAACTCAGGCGCCATGTATATACGTGGTGTGTCGCGCTGGTAGCACATTACACATTCCCTACAATTTGGTAAGCATCATCCCGGCCAGGCTTCAAAACTAACAATATGGGATCGCTGGGTTGCTCATGTTACGAATTAGCGTCGCACAAAATATCTTTTCCGGAAAATACTAGCATGGCTGGTGTTCATTTTCCCTTCCACTATCAATTTCAACCGATTTCCAAGCGCTATTTTCACTGTCGACGTTTTTTATTTCATATTTAATTGTTTCAGCATAGATAATCGGCTAGTCTTAAGCTTAAATCATGGAATGATAAAGCAGTGTGATGTTAGTATGCTACATGGATAAATCTATAACACCAGGATCTGTGGCGCAATGGTAGCGCGTCTGACTCCAGATTAGAAGGTTGTTTGTTCGATTCAGGTTCACTACCGAGGATTGATCATCTCTCCCTACTGTGTATTTTGTGGTCCGCAAAACCCTCTTTAAAGGGCAATGAGCAAGTCGCCTTCACCTAGTAAAGGCGGTAGAATCTCAAATTTGGCTTATTTTTTTGGTCCGCACATAGAGCTTACCTACACTAATAGAGAGGGGCATTAGCACACAGGCAAATGGAGGCGTAAAACCCTCTTTAGGGGGGAATAAGCAAGTCGCCTGCACCTTGACAGGGCAGCAGAATCTCAAATTTGGCTTGTTTTTTTGTACCAAGCATAACCGGAGGTGGGATACGATCCAAAATGAGTCATTCAACAGCTACCTACTTCAACTTAAAAGCAGTAAAGCTCAAGCTTGCTTGTTTCTCTACTAATCGAGTTTGAACAATATGAAGTAACACACATTCAGTCGATTTGAAAAAACTTCAATTGCCCATAAGAATTAAAATGCTCTTAACCAGGTCATGTCCATAGCTCGAATTTATCTGAAACCTGATCTCTGTTTGTCCTACAAAACTAGCCTGAAATTAGAGGCCAAAACTAGTGTATGTTTAATCCATCCAGATCAATATTTAGTCAAGGCTAGTAAGATTTTCAAATTTATCATTATAATACTAGTTGGAATCTGCAAAACTAAAACTACACAGAATATGCATACAAAAGCCGATTGGCAAGTGCCATGCTCCGGCTCAGGCATTATGTGGTGCTACACTGGTAACACCACTACACATTCTTTAAAATTTGGTGTGCAACAGCTCAGGCATCAAAATTGAGTTACAGCCGAGCAAATGATCTTATCTTGAACTCAGCAACAGATAGGACCCGTAATTCCTCTGCTTCATAAAACATACTGAACTCCAATTGGTATAACATTCAAAAGGTTGAAAACCATTTTAAGATCAAATTCACACAAGAAAAATCCCCAAAAACAGAATCCATAAGCAAACTGCAAAACCATTATCAAAGCAACAGTATCATTAGAGATCGGTCTATTAAAAGTTCATAAACAAACGAAGGAGACAACTCAATAAGCATCAGCACTAATAAATTTAAAGTAGTAGTGGTACTAGAAATCAATAACTAGAAGTTCCTAAAGCCGTACTTACTGCTGAAATTAAAACCAAACAGTTCTTTTCTAACTACAAAATGTCCTATTAAAACCCAAAATCTCACTAAGATTTAGCCATTTCTGAAAATAAATTGACAGTTTAACAGAGAAACCCCAAAATCTCTACTTACTTTTTGGAAATCACTGCTCAAAAGCCCAAGCATTCTCTCTTCTAACCTCTGCTTCTTCTTCAGGAGTAAAATCATTCTTGATATTGAAAAACTCTCTAATCCACTCAGGTGATTTACCTTTCAACATATCAGCACAGGCTTCACAAGTTACATCCAACAAACACTTAGCAGCCAGATAATCAGCAGCAAGAATCATCCCAAAAAGGGTTTTCTGGTCATCTTTGAAGTCTTCAACAAATTTTTGATCCCACTTAATGAGTTCTTGTTTCTCATCCTCAACTCTATCTTCTTTCTCACCATGTTTCTCAAGAAACAAAACAACCTTCTCTAAAATCTCACTTGAAATATTAGTTAATGGAATTGGAATCTCATTTCCAGCAGCAACCCCATCTTCAATCATATGTTTGAGTGTTTGAGATAACATAGCAGTTGATTCTTCCACTTCAAAAGTATCACCCTCATAACTTCTGAGAATAATCACTGATTTTGGTTTCATCTTATTCTTCCCCTTTGAAGAACCCTCACCAGAAAAAGATCCAACAGCCTCACCATGAGTATCAGATTTTTGGGTACCATCTCCTTCAGCAGATTTTGAACTCTGGCTAGTTTCTTGAATCTTCAAGTTCTTCATTTCCATTACATCTTCTTCTCTTGGTGTTAGTGAAGATGAAGAAGCAGCAGCCCCAGTTACAGAATCTTGGAAACTTTCTTCTACTATTTCTTTCAACTTCAAATTCTTCATCATTTTCTCTACATCTACTGATTCTGGTGTTGAAGAAGATGAAGCCATTGTTAAAAATCTGAAGGTGAAACCCTAGAAATTAAGAGCTCAACAGTAGTAGCCTCACTAGAACCCAACAACTTTTCAGAGGTGAAATGAAATGAGACGGTATCGTTTTGTCTTATATACAGCTTTTCCAGGGTTTATGTCCTTGTTTCCTTGAACAGCAAGTTTTTGTTAGGGAAAAAAGTAACTCGGAATCAAAATCGTTTTCCACGGTATTTCCAATCCCAGTTGGTTTTTCTTTCTAAGCGTGTAACTTTTCAACATTTGAGTTATGGAATCATAAAAGACATGTTAGTATGCTACACGAATACAACAACAGGATCTGTGGCGCAATGGTAGCGCGTCTGACTCCAGATCAGAAGGTTGCGTGTTCGATTCACGTCAGGTTCATTTTTTATAAGGTCATTTTCCAGGTCATGTCCTTTGTATGCATACATAGGCTTCAAAACAGACTTATAGCCGAAAACAATGATCAAATCTTGATCTCCCAATGGCCATAGGTCACTTGAGACCAACAAATATTTCATCACAATAGTATTCAAGTAGCTAGTAGACCCATAATTCCTTTGTTCTATAAATCATACTTACTGAACACTAAAAATTAAAAAGGGGTCACCATTCTAAGATCAAATTCATTGAAATTTGTACTAGAAATTAATAACTAGAAGTTCCTAAATCTCTACTTAACAGAGAACCCCTAAGATTTAGCCATTTCTTGAAATCAATTGACAAATTAACAGAGAAACCCCTAAATCCCTACTTATATGAAATCACTACTCAAAAGCCCAAGCATTCTCTGCTCTAACTTCTGCTTCTTCTTCAGGAGTAAAATCATTCTTGATATTGAAAAACTTTCTAATCCATTCAGGCGTTTACCCTTTATCATATCAGCACAGGCTTGACAAGCTACATCCAACAAACACTTAGCAGCCAAATAATTAGCAGCAAGAATCATCTCGAAAAGGGTATGCTGGTCCTTTTTCAACTCCTCAACAAATTTCTCATGCCACTGAATCAGTTCTTGTTTCTCATCATCATCTCTTTCTTTCTCACCATGTTTCTCAAGAAACTCAATCACTTTCTTCAAAATCTGAGTTGAAATGTTAAATAATATAATAACATTTCCAGCACAGCTATCTTCAATCATATGTGTGATTGTTTGAGATAACAGAGCAATTGATTCTTCCAGTTCAATAATATCACCCTCAGAACTTCTTAGAAGAACCAGTGATGATGAATCTGATGATGTGCTGCTGCTGCTGGTTGAATAATATCTTATTTTCTTTCTAGTTGTTGTTGTAGCTATTTTTACTTTTTTCCTTCTTATATTCTCCAGACCCTAAAGTTGCAATCCTAATGTATCTGCCATTCTTCGGCAATTTGCAAAATCCCAATCATATCAGCTTTTGCATTAGTTAACGAATAAGTAAAAGTAACTAGCATCCAGGTCTTTACACTAAATGCAGTAGTTTGCTTTCATAAATCAAAGATGAAAAAACAACAACTAGCAATTGTTCTTTCAGGATTCTGTGCTTATTGATTTTTCGGCTTGTAGTAAAAATAGAACAGTGTTGGATCAAGAACATGCTTTTGGGATGCCGTGGGATACAATCATACAACTACTATGTGAACTACCTCTAATTTGCACATATGAAGAAAGATGAACACACTAAAACCAGTCTCAGACCTTGTTATTCAAACATATAAGTGTTTTGATGTCTGCTGCTATTAATCACGAGACTACACAACATTTCTGATGAATATATCTATCTTGTGGAATCGAAAGTTGAACAATTACCAACAAAAAGAAAACAAAATTTGTTGTTTTTTCTTTTGTTCTTTATCTTTATATATTAGCCAATGCATTATGCTCCTATAAATTAGTAAGAACTTAATCCATGATGTACTAAAATCTCTAAGATAAACAAAATGATCTTTAGCCAAGATTGACGACCTGATGATACCGATATCAAAAAAGCAATGTCTAACTAGGTTCTAACTAGTTTTTGAATGGGCTTTGCAACTTGACAAAATTAGGATTTCATGTAAGAGCAAGCACTATGTTTCCTTAAATTATCTGCACAACAGTGTAGATAATTTAAAACACTATGGTAGCTAATTCACAGCCAATTCATTGGATAGAAAAGGTTTCTCTAGTCTCACAGCCAAACGATTGTAACATTCATAGCCAAGATCACATAAATATTAAGCATCAATCAATTATATCCTAACAATAATCTTTATTATACTCCAAACCATTCACTAGCATTACCTTGGTGTTTTCTAATCTGTTTAAGATCCTAGTTAACGCTTACAGAGAAAGTACTAGACTAAAACCCTAACAAAATTAAACATGAATTCAATATTATGGAATAAAAATCAAAATCCACTGCAATCAATTAAAACCATAAAACCCCCAAATCAGAATCAACAAAAATTGAACCAACTAACAACATCATTATAAAGAAAATCTCAATTCAAAGTTCATAAATCAGCAAAAGAGATTAAAACTAAGTACCCATAACCCCATATGTATCAATGAGAATCCAGCAACCATAATCCCCAAGAAGTCAGTACTATATATAAGACCCCTAACGAAAGTTATACTATCTCCATAAACCCCCTTTCAACTACTGCTGAAAAGCCCAAGCATTATCATCCCTAACCTTAGCCTCTTCCTTAGAAGTATAATCATTTTCAATTCGAAGATAATCTCTTACCTGATCAGGAGTCATATCTCTAATCTTCACAGCAACAACTTGACAAGTACACTCCATCAAATTCCTTATAGACAAGTAATTAGCAGCAAAAATCAAATCAAAAAGTGCTTGATCAGACTCCAATCCATCAATAAATTCCTTATCAAACTCCATCAATTTTGCAACAACCTTATCAAATTTTTCTTCTTCAATGTCTTCTTTAACCTTTTCCCCACCAGGTCCATAGAGATACTCCATAGCAGGACCATGTTTCTTCAAAAACACACTCCAAAACTTCACAGGTAACATTTGGTAACGGGATACTAGTCTCAGCACAATCATCTTCAATCAAGTGTTTTATAGTTTCAGATAATAAAACAATCGATTCTTCAACTTCAAATTCTTTACCATCTTCAAAATAATTATCTTCTTCTTCTTTTCAGATTTAGTTGAATTGATGAAGATCCAACTTCATTTTCTGAGTTTTGAGCAGATCCAGAGTCTGCTTCTACTACTACTACTTCTTCTTCAGATTTTTCTGGTTTGGTACTCTCAGTGATCTTCAAATTCTCCATTTCCTCTGGTGATGATGTGGGTGTTGAAGATGAAACAGCAGCCATTGGGAATGGGAAAGTTGAAAATAAAATAAAACCCTAGAAATGAAAAACAACTCAGTAGACAAAACCCTAGTGATGTGATTGAATGAGTGAAATAGGGAAGTTATGCTTTTTCAGGGGTGATGTGATATCCTTAGCTGCTTTACCGTGTATAGCAAGTTTACAGAGATAGCGTTCACAGATTCCTTTCTTTCTATTTTCAAAGCGCTTGGGCTTGGGTTTTTTAACGACCTTATCTGTTGATGTTTACCCAAACAAGTAAAATTATTTAGCACCCAGTTTGTTGTTATAGGAGCAAGGCTATGGATAGAGTGCTCTCTTTCAAAGTGAAGAAGTTTGATTAATTTTGATCAAATTATACCTTATTATGGATAGAGAGAAGACACTTTTTCACCCAAAGTCTATCAACTACTCTTTTAATTGAAGAAGTGTTTGTCAGTCTTCACTGGACGGGTGAACATCAGTCGTCTGGATCTCACCCGTAGCTAGACGGGTGAACATCAGTCGTCTGGATCCAACGGGTGAAAACAGATTTGATTTGAAACTTCACCCGTCCAGTAATTATTTTATTAAAAAAAAAAATTAAACGGGAGAAATCCAACCGTCTAGCCTCTTTTATACCACTATCTTATAGTGTAAAAAATACTTTTTCACCTAGTCACTCCTCCGTTTTGAAAATGATAGAGTCATATATCCCTTGCTTTAAACAGAGTCCAAATTTATACATCCACAATATACCTGGGTGCACGTTACTGCCTATCTTATTGGTCAACATATTTTAACAGGTTTCCGGTTTTCTGGTTTTACTTTTTAGTTTTTTAAAATAATTTAAAATATAAAAAATTAAATCTCCTGATAATTTAGACTTCCAATAAAATCTCTCTTCTTGAATTCTTATCTTCCTTTTTCTCTCTTGTCTCTCCCATCAGCAAAGAAGAAAACGAAAGGACTCGATTAACTTATTTCTTCTCATAACCTCAAACAAATTCCACTTAGCATGATTGTTTCAATGCCTATTGTCACGGGCTAAGATTTTAGACTGACCGTGCGGCACTTGAACTCTTCAAGTAAGCCTAAAAGATCACAAAGAGAGAATAGAGATTTTAAGTGGGAGTGAGTATTTGATTATAAGAGAGAGAATGTTACAATTGCTTAAGAGCTTGTTAGTGGATGATTTGAGCAAATGAGCTCTCCACCTTATATAGTGTGCTATGGAGGATTCTAGAATATGTTCTAGAATCATCATCTTCTAGAGTATTCTACCATTATACAATAAAATATTATATATACAAGAACATTATAGTATGTTGTGGACTTCCTTAATCATCTAGGTCCTTCCAATGGACCTAGACTCTTGTCATGGGCCAACCCAATATGTGGGAAAATGGGTGGGCCGTGACATTCTCCCCCACCTATTCTCGCGACGTCCTCGTCGCGGCTTGATTGTGAAACTGGTCGATCGCATCCTTAAATTGCCAGAGAGACGCTTCGGGCTCCCATGTTCCTTCTTATATGGATGCATCTTTCCGTTTTACTAAGTATTCTTTGCAAGGCGGCACACCCTTCCTTCGAACAATCCGTTCGGCTAATATCTCGTCTATAGATTTGTCGAAGGAAATCGCAATCATGGATGGTGCGCGGCTTGATACTCCCCGATTCTCGTCTTCCTCGTCTTTGTTGAATGTCTTTAAGTTACCGTAATTAAGGCGATGTTTATCGATGGCACATTTATACTAATAAATCAAAATTTATTCCCCTTTTCCAAATACGGTTAGAATCCAATATGTACTGAAAGTTTTAAAACCATTTCATCATGAATGAAATTTTCAGTTTCAGCTAAGCATTGAAAACCCAAACATAGGAGTACTTTTTTTGTAAATTTTCTATAAGGCCAAATCCACCACATTACGAGGGGTTTGTCGTGTCTATCATGTGGTGTGTTCAATTTACCAGTCTACATGGATGTTTGACTGTTTGTAAATAAAATATTAATCAAGCAATGTCCATTCGTTTCTCGTAAGAAAATTTCCCGGCCACATATGAAATTCTAAAGGCCTGGAGCAAGGTTGTCGACTGAGACCCCTCTTGCATAATGGTGTAAGAAAAAGAAAAGAAAAAGGAATTGGGGTATCGACATAGATCTCTATTGTTGTTTGCACAAATCTCCATCATTTTAGGGCCAGATATTAGTAGAGCCCTTGGCTGGGTGATGGTCCCCTCCCCTCCCCTTGATTGATCATATGATTGTCCCTTTGTTTGTGGAAGAAAAAGTGTGAAGTAAATAGGACTTCATGGCTGCATATGCATATGGGCTCTGGGTTTGAATTGATCAGTCACTAGAAAGTAAAGTTGGAGATGCATTATTGGGATGACCATGTGGTCTTCCTTGTGCCAAAAATTGAAGAATTTTAGTAAATCAGAAAATCATTATGTGGAACATGGGACCCGTTAATGAAAAGAATCGAAATAAAAGAAAGAAAATTGATAGGAGAACAGGTTCTCGATTAATGCTACTACACCTTCAATAGTTTTTGCTAGCGAATATGGATCAGTAAGGGGTGCCCAAATGCTTATCAATGCCTTTCACCACTAGATTTCTTTGGTCTGCATTTGCAGCATTTCCCTAGTTTTATTGGTTTTGTGAGGAGAAATTCAACATGTCTGCTCAATAAACTGATATCCTCCGTTAGCAGTGTTGGAATTTAAACCCCGTCATCTTATATCCGTTGAGATCCTGTAAGTTAAGGGAAAAATAAAAATCCAAAATGTAGAAAAAAATAAATTTTGTACAAATTTAGAGATAATTTTGTGGATTTATATACCCATAGATTTTGCAATTTAAGGAGCCATTTGACATGTAGTTGGTCGCACTTGTCCATACCGAACTCCATCCCTACACGGTTTATGCATTAAGTTTTTCTTATTACACATCAAATCATTACTTTAACTAAAGCAGAAATCTAACTTGTTCGTAAAACAAAACGTGCATACGCCACAAGTCAAGCCGCCCACTAAACAAGCGACTGTCATCCTTCAAATGGAATGAAATTCATGAGCGCGGAGTCATAACAACAGCTGTGACATGCGTGATGGTAGTACTAGTATTGGCGAGTTGGGAATAGTTTTTATTTTTGATCGGTAAATTTTTTAGTGCCAACGAGTATTAAACTCATGATCTAATGATTTTATTACTGCACTACAATAACATCTCAAGGAATTATTGTGGCATTGAGGGCCGAACCTTGCCATGTTGGAAGTTTATATGCATCTATGAATTACGAAGTCAGAGTAGGCAAGTTGCAAGATTGGCAGATTGCAACAATATGGGAGGGGATTACAGGATAAGTTGGGTATCATTCAATCACCTGGCAAACCCAATGAGCAGTCAGAGTGTGCTGTAAGTGTAAATGTGCGAGGAATGAGTCAAGTATATTCTTTCTATCAACAAATCAACCCATCACGTTTACAGAGATCTTGCTTTTTGTTGTGTGAATGAAATGAACAACCAACCTCCCACGTTATAGACTTATAGTGTTAGTACATTTTTACCTTAGCCAACGAGAAATGAAAGAAAGAAAAAAATAATGGCAATTAAACGCCTTACGGCTAATTTAACCAGTAGTTCAAACAAATATAAGCTCCGGTTTTACGCAATAGGTAGAAAAATTCAGCAGCTCATATGAGAATGAGATTCGTCGACTAATATCTGGCTCCAAAAAAGTTCCCCAAATCACTAGAAACTGTTTAGATATATTTTAATAAGTAAATTTTTAACTTAATTAAATAAAAAACAAGAAGTTAGGTTCGACATCAAATTTTAAAATGATATTTTGAAATAAAAAAATCCGAATATATTTATTCCATACAAATTTCTTTAGCTTTTAACTTTTGAAAAACATTTTTCATTCTGACGAAACATAAATACTTCTATTTCTGGTTGCCAAACAGGCTCTAAATCCAATCCCATTGGATTGGCAATGATTCTAAGTGGCACCGTTGTATTGAGAAACCGATAAGACCGAGAGGAGGAGAGCATTACTTGGCACTTTCATCTTTCATGAACGGTGCAACATTACTTGGCATTACTACGTGTCAGTCTCTCTGCACTTCATCAGTGGATTCTTTTCTTACAGGACTTTCTTCACTCCTCTAACCACGTGTAAAAGCCCCTCCATAATAGGTCCCACAACACCCTAGAAAGTTACGGTTTGTGTCACCAATACGTGTGGTTATGTGGTACCGTTTCAATTTTTACCGAAGCTTCCACACAAATCGGTAAAAAAAACTAACTCGCCAATAATGTCGCACCAGGTGGCATCATCTCCTTATTTTTTCATTATAAGTATCTGTAACTCCTACCATGAAAGATTCATCACACACCACAGAGTGATAGATAGAAACAAGAGATAGAGAATTTTTCAGAGTGATTTTACTTCTTCTTCTTCTGCATTTTGAGATCGTGGGGTGTGAAAATGTTTATCGAAAATTTCAAAGTAGAGAGTCCAAATGTGAAGTATACAGAGGATGGGATTGAATCTGTATACAACTATGAAACAACTGAACTTATTCATGAGAATAAGAATGGTGCTTATCAATGGACTGTTAAACCTAAGTCTGTTCAGTATCAATTCAAAACTGATACCAAAGTTCCCAAACTTGGGTAATTACTACTGTGATTTTAATTTGCTCTGTATTTTGATCTTGAATTTAATGGTTTTACTGATCTTGTTTTTCTATTTTGTTTGGTCATTTTGATGATGATGATGAATAGTGTTATGCTTGTTGGATGGGGTGGAAACAATGGATCAACACTTACTGGTGGCATGATTGCTAATAAAGAGTAAGTTCCTTTGCAAAATCTTTTGTTTTTCTTTTTTCCATTTTTAGATTTTGCTTTTGATTTTTTTGTTGCATTAACTTTTTATTACTAATAATCTGGAGTAATTAATAAAAAAATTGATTCTTTTTGGTTGTTGTTTTTTACAGGGGAATATCTTGGGCTACTAAGGATAAAGTACAACAGGCAAATTATTTTGGTTCACTCACACAAGCTTCAACAATCAGAGTTGGATCTTTTAATGGAGAAGAAATCTATGCTCCATTCAAGAGCTTACTTCCCATGGTAATTTAATCACACCCCATCAGAATTTCTTAATTGTTTCTTTTTTGTTTGCAATTTTTATTTTGATTTTTAAGAAATGGGGTTTTGAGGGTTTAATTGTTATGTTGTTTAAAAAATAGGTTAATCCAGATGATATTGTGTTGGGGGGATGGGACATAAGTGACATGAACTTAGCAGATGCTATGTCCAGGGCAAGAGTATTTGATATTGATTTGCAGAAACAATTGAGACCATACATGGAATCAATGGTTCCACTTCCTGGAATTTATGATGCTGATTTCATTGCTGCTAATCAAGGTTCTCGTGCTAATAACATTATCAAAGGAACCAAGAAAGAGCAAGTTCAACAAATCATCAAAGATATCAGGTATACAAAAAACAAAAATTTGATCTGAGCAGCTAATTTGGTTTAATCTGGTTTTAATTTGGGGTTTTGTTTAATGGTTTAAATTAGGGAATTTAAGGAGGCCAATAAAGTAGACAAAGTTGTTGTACTTTGGACTGCAAACACTGAAAGATACAGCAATGTAATTGTTGGATTAAATGATACTGAAGAAACCCTCTTAGCTTCTGTTGAAAAGAATGAAGCTGAAATATCACCTTCAACTTTGTATGCTTTGGCTTGTATCTATGAAAATGTTCCTTTTATCAACGGAAGCCCTCAAAACACTTTTGTACCAGGTTTATCTCTTACTGACTAAACTTGTTTATGTTTTTTTGTAAGGGTATTCTTTTGAGCTTATTGACATGGGGTTTGTTTAATCTTTGCAGGGTTGATTGATTTGGCGATTAAGCACAATACTTTGATTGGTGGAGATGATTTCAAGAGTGGTCAGACTAAGATGAAATCTGTGTTGGTTGATTTTCTTGTAGGGGCTGGTATCAAGGCAAGTGTAGTACCAACTTGTGCCTTTAAATCTCTTTAGAATTTTTGTCTCTAAGCATGATGTTTTGCAGATTTTAGTGAATCAAATATCTTGAAACTTAAAAACAAATTTATTTAGATTTTTGGTTATAGTGGAGTTAAAATATTCCAACTTGTTCAATTTATGGGCCCTGAAAAATATTCCAATTTCATGTCTATAATAGACTTTGTCTTCTTTGGATTCATCTGGGACCATTTTTGGCTCATGGGATCTAGTGTTATAAAGTTTTGTTGATGATACTTAAATTTTGAACTTCTTCTAATAGCCAAAAATGCTCTAAGTGAAAGGTTTAAGTTTCATTAAGTAAGAATATCAGTGTCTCTAGTATGAAAACATCATTGTACACCCCATATTTCTAGTACTTAACAGACTATTGTTCGGATTGAATCATCGATTGTATTAACTTTTTTTTTTTTTTGGTGATTCAGCCAACTTCAATTGTGAGTTATAATCATTTGGGAAACAATGATGGGATGAATTTGTCTGCGCCACAAACATTTAGGTCGAAAGAGATATCGAAGAGTAATGTTGTGGATGATATGGTTTCAAGCAATGGTATTCTCTACGAACCTGGTGAACATCCTGACCATGTCATTGTCATTAAGGTAAAAGTACAAAAAATCTCTAGTGCAATGTAAGATAGTTATGGATGCCTTGTCCTTGCGCACAGTAGTATAGCATTAACTTTGTTTATGTTGTGTGTTTGTTTATGCAAATGAATAGTATGTGCCATATGTGGGAGATAGTAAGAGAGCAATGGATGAATACACCTCTGAAATCTTCATGGGTGGAAAAAGCACAATTGTTATGCACAACACGTGCGAAGATTCACTTTTGGCTGCTCCAATAATCTTGGATCTGGTTCTTCTGGCTGAACTCAGCACCCGTATCCAACTCAAGTCTGAGAAAGAGGTTTGTTCTTTGTCTTTTAAAAAGTTTCCATGTGATTATTATCTTTGCAAGTGATTTCAAGGACTGGTATGGCTGAACTAATTTTCAAATGGACTTTGTTTGCTTATACAGGGGAAGTTTCACTCTTTCCATCCCGTTTCTACCATTCTTAGTTACCTCACCAAGGCCCCTCTCGTAAGCATCTACCGCTCTTCTAAGTTTTATGTATCATTTTTTAGCTTTCACCTTGTGAATAGTGAAATATTTGGATTGGACCATCTAACTTCTTACAAACTAAACTCAAAAACTTTATGCTAGTGCTCTCAACAGTACCAAAAATAATGTATCTGTCATGTAGTAAGGCTTGTAGGCTTTGTAAGGCTCAAGTTTGCCAATAATGAATTATATAGCGGCATTAGCTTGTTGTAACCTGCTTAATTGGTTATTGTATAGACTAGCAAAATAAAAGTGGAATACTAGTTATGTAGTACTGTCTTAACAATAAATGTTTGCACCACTTGTGTTTCATTGATGCCGTGATGCAAGTAATGCTTGTACTACTATGCAATTTTGGTTCTTATCCATCCCAGTTGAAGTGGACTATTGATGTTTTACTGGAAAATTTACAGGTTCCTCCCGGTACACCAGTAGTGAATGCTTTGTCAAAGCAGAGGGCAATGCTGGAGAACATCATGAGAGCATGTGTTGGTTTGGCTCCAGAGAATAACATGATTTTGGAGTACAAATGATGGGGTTGCCACTAGATTTAGAAGTGGTGTGTGTAATCACATTGCTCACCTCTTTAGCTGGTTTAATGTAATTAGGAGGGTTTAATAGTTGGGGTTTGTTGTTTTAGATTGTCATCTTCTCCTTAAGGGCCAACCATAATTGATGTGGTTCCATGATGGAAATCTTATGGTCTAGAGTTAAGTTTCAAAAGAGAGGAGAACGGGTTCTTATTTAATGGTTATCATATGTATGTACTTTTCTCTTTTGTTTTTAGGTGTAGTAAAGACAGAGTGTTCTCCATTTGTTTGTCTACATTGTTTTGATTTCTCCTCTTTGCAGAAAGCTTTACCTTGAATTTCCAAGGGAAGTATTGGTCCAGAGTCTTTAGACATACGACTGTTTAGTAGTCATAAAGTACTACCCGAGCTAATTCTAAGAAATTGAAATTAGCAAAGAACACCAAGAGTGATGCTTACTTTCTATACTTTCAAGATCTGTACCAATTACAAGCAAGTTTGAGCAGAAAAACTTGCACAATGAGAATTGTTTTCTCCATCCTAGAAAAAATGTGAGGCCTACGCCAATAAGAATACTGAGAAACTAATGAAACAGAACAAAAAACTAGTAACTATTATATGAAGGGACTCTCGAATCTTACGGTTGATACATAAATCAAACAAAAAGCACCAAAAACTATTATTGTGAAGGACCTTAGCTATTACTCCCTTCCTCCGTCCCACTAACTATTATTATGAAGGACCAATGTAGTAGTACCGGCCGGTACGGCCGAAATTTCGACGGTTTTACCGATATTGACCATGGAGTGAAACGATTTATAACAAACCAACGGAACGGTATTTTCCCGATAAAATCGGCCGGTACGGAGTAAACCGGATTGTAAAGTAAAAAACGATGGGATTATGGAAGTAAATATTCTCGCATTTATTGCTTTTACCCGATTTAATCGGTTATGTCCGGTACGTTTTATTGACCGTTAGATGAAAAAACTAATCTAATACAATGGCTGATTCTCGCGTGAATCAGGTGAAACCGGTAAAGCAACCGATCTTCTTCTTCATTTTTCTCTGGCTTCTTCTGCGCCTCCATCTCTGCCTTCTTCAGCACCTCCATCTCTGCCTTCTTCTTCGTATCAATCGTTAACAACAGCAACAAAGAGGTATGGGTCTATCATAATCATATGCTTTCAATTTTGTTGGGTTCAATTTCTTTTTAACATTTATAAATGCATTAGAGCTGAATCAGTTCAACTGATACATTAACATTCTCCGT
Source organism: Papaver californicum (assembly GCA_023531435.1). Lineage (NCBI taxonomy): Eukaryota > Viridiplantae > Streptophyta > Magnoliopsida > Ranunculales > Papaveraceae > Papaver > Papaver californicum. Next base: position 2,004,636 of record JAJJMC010001317.1, read on the forward strand.
TGTTTTTTCATTATAGTCATAGATTATTCAAATATGATTGTTCTCTTTTCATTTTGCATATGGATGCTTTAATTACAACAATTTAACATATGCAAATGAATACTAATTAAGGTTGCTTTGTTGATGTGCTTGACTGGGATTTTGGGCAGATGTTGTTATTGTTCATTCTATCTCAACAATTACTTGTTTTTTTGATATGTTAATTACTTGTTTTCTTAATTGGAACAATTACTTGTCATGTGTTCGATGCTATTGTAATTTGTCTGTTAGCAGAATCTTGTGCGAAGCTCAATTGAGTTTTTAGTCTTTCATGGCCTATAGTGTTAGTACCAGCTTTTGTATATCCTCCAACTCCATTTGAAATTGAAAAACCTGTAATGGAAGTTACTAAAGCTGAACTTGCTTAAGCTCTCCGACTGTGAAACATATGCCTTTTGTGAGCCTTATCCAATGTCCGTCCTTTGTTATGAATAACTTACTGCAATTAAGGTCTGTGTAGATGCTTTGTATATAACTTAACTTCATAAAAACAACTTACTAGACCTTAGCTATTACTCCCTTCCTCCGCCCCACTAATAGATGACCTTCCTTGGCTATTACTTCCTTCTTCCGTCCCACTAATAGATGATCTAGTTTAAGATTTTATAATTTGATCGAAAGGGATAAATTTTCTGGATTCAGTTCATTCGTGGCCTTAAAAATTTACATTTGAACTATTGGTGTTTACCATCAAACACTTTGCTAATTTGACCAGTTTGCGGTTGGAACTTGATGCAGCGGATAATAAAGAAAAGAAAGAAAAGAGAAGTTTTGTTCATACTTCAAATATTTCTAGGAATATCGACTATGAACAACGATAATTACTTAGACTTCGGTTTCCCGATTTTAAATAATAATCGATTAAACTTGAACAAGTTTAAGAAAATAATTCTTATTAATCAAATTCAACTGCCTAAAAAATAATACATGAAGGACTCTTTTATAGACTTGGGGAAAAACTCTAACTTGCTAGTCAAGAAAGGATGAAAAAAAAACCTAAACCGACTCAAACCCTAATTTGCTATTTTTGGCAAATTTTGGTCGACCTAAAATAATGAAATTACTCATAAAATACTATTTGCCGCAAACGGTGATCCAAACGGACTCCTAACGAAGTAGTTATTAACAAAACAAAAACTTTTCTAAAGTAGCAAAAACTGCTGTTTGAAGTCCTAAACGACGAAATTTGGCTGAAAAACTGAAGACCATGAGACGACTAAGTCGTGTCATGCCTTGATCGCTGGACAGTTTCCAATCAAATTGGACCCCTCTTAAGATAAATTACGACACTCGGTTCTTTAGCCTCCAAATAGGCTATAGCCTGCTCATCTGCATTAGAACTTGACCGATTTACAACTGGTTTGTTCTCGTTCGAGGTAGTTGATAAAATCCTTTGGTTTACTTCCATTATTTTTGAGTTTTCTCCAACATCTTAACAGATCTCATACAACATATTAAACTATTGTGCCACGTGAGGTGTGTTTTTGTAAAATCTATAAGCTTTCTGTCAAATTTGTAAATACTACAGGTGATAACAAGACACAGATTATCCATCAATCTTAAATTTAAATATCAAATGCAAACTAGTTTCACAACGAAATGAATTGATATTTCCTCTACAGTTGATAACAAATACTACACAAATTTTACCTGAATAGTCATTCTTTTTCGCACAAGGATATAGTGGGGTTATTTTATGTATGTGTATCAAACTTGCTCCTTCCGTTCCATTTTAGATGAAAGGAAAAAAAAATTCAGGTCCCAAATTAGATGAAGGTTTTTAAAAACTAAAAAATTTAAATATTTTAAAAATTAGCTAAAACTATCTCGTTTCCATTCGACTTAGCTAAAACTATCTCGTTTACTTGTATCATTTTTCAGTCTCCTCCAACGTCTCAGATGTTATAGAATCAACGATGAACACATCGAAGTACACAGATTATTCACCTCCGTAAATTTAAATATCAAATGCAAACTAGTTTTATAAAGAATTGATATGCTCATTGTTTACTGCTACACTTAAATAGACATGGAAATTAAGTATACAAATGAAAATTGTTTGAAATTTATAAACAATGAGACAATAAGGTCCTAAAGTTGCAGTGTAGGTTTCTACATAACCAAAATATGAAATACGTGAACAAAACATCCCTAGACGTGAGTATCTGTTAGATACGTAGCAAAAAAATTCCAAATGATCAATCACTCTTTTTTACTCAGAGTACAAGGGTGTTTTTTTATACTTGTGTCTAAAATAGTGCAAAATGGTCAAGGGTACAAGCTCTGCTCCAGAAAGAAATACACATATTCCCACATAATAACCTCTCTTATTGTCAGTCATGACAATCACTATTTATGGTATTATTCAACCCTCTGATGACTGATAAGTACATAATTTACATGTTTTTAGTGTCAAATTCATACTAATATTTGCTATAATTCTTGCATTTACTTGTTATTACGTTTTTTTTCTATCTTATGTCTTATATTAGGTGAATCATCCAAATAAGAGTGAAAGTGGCTACAAAAGAGATAAGAAGTGAAGTACTCTAAGTATTCAAGCATCCAAGGCCAAAGAAGAAGAAAGAAGTTCATTGCGACATGAAAAGTGCTAAGAAAATTGAGTTCTACAAGTAAAGAAGGGCCAAAGACAAATTCAACTCATTCGAATCCAGGAGTTCTTAGTACCATATTAAAGAGAACGAGAATACAGAGTGAACGCAAAAAGAATAAGGTCATTCCGAGTTTGAACGAAGAAGTTATAGAAAAAACAGTCGAGACGAAGAAAAGTGATCTACAACTCAACTTTCGGCGTTGCTCTTGCAATACCGACTGTAACACGATTTCGGGCAGAAAACTTGTATTTTTGACTCCTAAAATCGGCATTGCTCATAGAAAATTGGTAATACCGACTGTAGCAAGTTTTGGGACATGGAAATCGACTATGCCGACTGTAGCAAGTTTTGAGCTATTTTGGTCCTAGAGTCGGCATAGGTCATGGAAATCGACTATGCCGACTGTGGCAAACTTATGGGTTCGTTTTGACGCGTTTTTGATTTCTAAATTGATACAACTTAGTCCAGGAAGGATTCTAATCCCTATATTTCGTGGATACTATATAAGGAGACTCCCAAGACATTAAGAAAATACCTTTTACACTACTTTGAAAGTCTTGGAGGAGATCAACAACACAAGGAGCAAAAATCTAGGTTTTGGAGCGATTTTATCATCGTAACGAATTCTTTTACTCTTATGTATAACATGGATGCTTCTACATCCACGAGTAGCTAAAAACCTAATTGATTAAGGATGAATTCTAAGTTCTAGACATGATTTGAGTTATTATATAAATCTATTTTGAGTTCTTCATATGATTATCAATTGTTTATACTATAAAGAATGTTTATGATTGATTGATAGATTGTCTAGGTGACCAACTGAATTGATTTGTTAATTTAATCTAGTGCTAGTATTGAGTTATGAGATAAGTAATAGTCCATTGACTCGTACACAAGTAGAGAACACGAGAACTTGCAGAGGGATTCTGTGGAGCAATTTTGTGTATGAACAACACTAGTAATGGACCTTGATCTAAGAGTCTAACTGATAGGATTAACCTATAAATTCATAAAATATAAAGCATTCGACCAAATTACACCCTGAGTGATCTACTACTAGGTGGTTAGGATGAATAGAATCTGGTAGTCGAGAACTTTCGTATCTAGTGATATAAAAATTTGGTGGATAACACTGATCTAGTTGTTATTCTACGATTGGTGATAATCTATGATTAACAATGAGTAGATGAATTTACTAATTCAATAATATTCTAGTAACGAAGAAGAATTCCTCGATCATATATCTCTTTATTGCTTACAACTTTACATTTAATTGCTTTGTTCTCTTCAAAATCTAAAAGACTAAAACAAACCCCCTGTGACACTTTAAACAACTGAAACACCTCGTTCCTCTTAGGAACGGATCTTATTTACTACTATATTATTCATTAGTAAAGTAGAAGATAAGTGAATTAATTTATACACCTATGACACGCATATTCAACGACAAACATGTGTATTTTCTTGTCTCCTTTTCTAAACCTGTACATCTGATCTGTACACGTGTCACTGGTAATGTCCACTTTTTTTAAACATCCGGTCATTCTCCATATAGCACTCTTCCATCTCAGCACTAGATCCTGGGTCGTCGCTAAACCTTACCCTTGCTTCAGCGCCCTTATCAACTTCTCTTGCTTAATCGCCTCTGACATTGGGCTTTGCTTTGGCACAACCAACTCTCACTTTGGTGACTCCCATTACCAACTTGCCTCGGCGCCACCAACACTTGGACCTTGCGTATGAGCTTGAAATATGCGCCATTTGTTTCTACTGAGCCCGCACTCTACTCCCTTCAGGCTTCAGCTCAGTAAATATCTGATTTCCCAATTGCGACATAAAAGCAGTCTGATGGTAGTGTAATAAATGCTATGAAATCGAAATTTTATTAGGTTCCCTGGGGGTCCAAGATTCTTAGAATCATCATTCAATCAAATTTCTCAAACCACTAATTTCTTCATCTTCAAGAAAGGAATAGATCAAAAAAGATGGGTCTCTTCTATATAAACCCTAATTTGCACACCAAATTTCTTAAGCCACTTATTTCTCCATCTCCAAGAAATTCTACTCTGAATAATAGATCCGATCAGAAAGATGGGCCAAGGAACACCAGGCGGGTTGAATCGACAGGGTGGAGGAGGAAACGATGGTGATAACAAGAAAGAAGAGAAGAAGAAATTCGAACAACCAACTCCACCAACAAGAATCGGTCGTAAACAGCGAAAACAAAGAGGATCGGGAACAGCATCGGAAAGATTACCCACAGTAAAACCATTAACTAAATGTAAACTGAGATTACTGAAGCTTGAGAGGATACAAGATTATTTGTTAATGGAAGAAGAATTTGTGTCTAATCAAGAGATATTGAAACCACAGGAAGATAAAAACGAACAAGATAGATCCAAAGTTGATGATTTAAGAGGTTCACCTATGAGTGTTGGTAGTCTTGAAGAACTTATTGATGACAGTCATGCTATTGTTTCTTCGTCTATCGGGCCTGAATATTATGTTGGGATTATGTCTTTTGTTGATAGAGATCAACTCGAACCTGGTTGTGCTATACTTATGCATAGTAAGGTAGGTTACTACGCTTTTTCTTTTTCATTATATTAGTGCTATCTTTTGTGAATTAGTGCCTGTGTTCACTTTTAGATTGGATTTTTCTAGGTTAGAGTTGGATTTTAGGATTGAAAGAATAATTTGAGACCTTCGATTTTTTGTTTTGTTGAGGTACTTCTGTGAGAGAGATATAATACCTGCAAAATTTAATTAGAATCTGTAGGTGTTTTGAGTATTAAAAGATAGTTCGATATAGGTTGTTTGAGTGATGTTAGAGTATAGAAGAATGATGTTCGAGGTATGATGGGGACTTTAGTTCTAAATCTTTTAAATTATTGGTCCTTTTGTTAAGAATACTGGTGGTGGAGGGAGTTGAAGCTATGTTTAAAACTAAAAACCATAGGATGTGGTAGTGGACTGTGCAAGTATTTCGTAGTGCAAGTTCTATGAATTAGCACGCCTTTTCTCTAATATTATCCATCTGTCCATCGCTGTATATTTTTTTTTCTTGTAAATTGGTCACATCTGCATATTGAATGTATTGACATGTATTGAGTAGGCAACTAAGAGTAGTGATTGACGTATTAAGAAGTTAAAGTATTCCTCCTGTAGAAACTTTTCTTGACCCCCAGGTTTACTAGTAAGTGACGCTTCTTCTAATATGGACATGTTTAAGATCATTCCTGTAGCCCAGGTATTATCATTCCTTCAGGTGCTGTTTTCAAAAATTCCTCAGGATATGTGTTTTAAATTTCAACCACTGTGTTTCCTTGGTGAATTTAATATTTGTATTTGAGCAAATCTTGTTGAGGTCGCTCCATTGAGTAATTTGTTATGTTGCATGCATTCCATTACTTAAGGTGATTCGCAACAAGCTTTAATGATTGAAGCCAATAACTGTTGATTCTATTTACAACTGGTGATGCTAGCCAGCATTGTATATGGAAATTATAATGTTGATTGTACTGTACACCATTTGTGTCAAGTTTGGTCATATGATTGATATTTTACAAGTATGGCATTGTATGGGCAAGACAATGGATTCTCTTTTAAGCAGAAGAATCCTAACCTACCAGATTCCAGATAATAGGTCCCAATAGTTCTTAGTTTTGTTTATGGGTCTACGTATGAGGTGCACAGATTTGTTGTTAATTTGACTCTTAATTTGATGCTATATTCTGTGGCAAACCAGGGTTACCAGACTTCAGTCCCCACACCTTGTACTACTTCCGAATTTAGTTCTCTAGATTCAAGGTATCTAAGTCTGACCCTTTTACCATTTAGTTCACTATTGAATTAGTAAAAAGGAACAGCAGTATCTAATTTGCCATTGATACTGAGTTATTGGAGATTACTGGACAGTATTGAACTAACAATATATCTTAACCACCTGGGAGGCGTGACCAAATCTCACCTTGATTTGGGA
>JAJJMC010001317.1:2011284-2047220 GCA_023531435.1 Papaver californicum
CGAGAGAGATCCCTAGGATTCTTTTTGTAAAACCCTTTCGAAGGTATGGTTCGATCTAGGTTGTGAATGTCATGGATCATTGGATCCCACATGTTCTAATTAAGGGTAAGATTTGTTCTCTAGATTTTACACGAGAGAATCTCCATATACACGAGAGAATCTCCATTGGGTTAATAATCATTGTTACCTTTTCTCTTTCTTCAAAACCTGCTTGTTGGAGCGATGTTTAAACTAAAAACCATAGGATGTGGTAGTGGACTGTGCAAGTAGTTTCGTTAACATGGAAAGTTCCAGATACGGTATATAGTTACCGATCTGATAATGTAGCGCAAATTCTATGAATTATCACGCCTTCTCTAGTATTATCTATTTGTCAATCGCTGTAGATATTTTTGTGAATTGGTCTCATCTGCATATTCAATGTGTTGTCATGTTCTTTTTGGAAGGGTTCGGTGAGTGAGTAGGGAACGAAGAGCAGTGAGAAGTTAAAGTATTCCTCCTGTAGAAACTTTTCTTGATACCCAGGTGCTCTAGTAAGCGACGCTTCTTCCAATATGGACATGTTTATGATCATTCCTCTAGCCCAGAAATTATCATTCCTTCAGGTGCTGTTTCCGAAAATTCTTCAGTAAAAGTTTCAACTCCTGTATTTCCTTGGTGAAGTTAATTTTTTATTTTGAGCATCAACAAACCTTGTTGAGGTCGCTCCACAGAGTAATCTGTTTTGTTGCATGCATTCAACTATTTAAGGTGGTTCACTACAAGCTTTAATTATTGAAGCCAACAACTGTTGATTCTATTCACAACTGGTGATGCTATTTAACATTTCTGTCATCTTGCTGTGGAAACTCACTCTATTTTACGTTCTTAATAGTTTTTGTTTTTTGTTTTTTTGTTATCTCTTTATGCACAGTTCTTCTCTCTATGCCCACCATTAATTATTGGCTCCTGAGAAGTTTATTATGCCTTGAAAGATTACTCAAAATGTAATTCTTTGTGTGTTTATTCTGTTTATTTTATCTGTTCAGGCTCTCTCCGTTGTTGGGCTTCTCCAAGATGATGTTGATCCCATGGTGTCTGTTATGAAGGTCGAGAAGGCTCCACTGGAATCATATGCAGACATTGGTGGACTAGATGCACAAATTCAGGAAATTAAAGAGGCAGTTGAACTTCCACTCACTCATCCCGAGTTATATGAAGATATTGGTATAAAACCTCCTAAGGGAGTCATCCTTTACGGAGAACCTGGAACAGGGAAGACCTTACTCGCAAAGGTGCAAACACGTTCCTTCTTATTTATATTGCTTCTGCAAATTGACCTAGTTATTTGGTTGCTCTTTAGCTGCAAATGGGTTACATGGAGATATTTATGTTTTGTTTTCTGTTGTGTTTTGGAAATGCACTAGTCATATGATAACCTTGTGCTGGTAACTGGTGAGACAATTAGAGCTTGCTTTAGGAAGTGTTGTCCTTTCACATATATTTCTTAGCCGGTCTACTAGGTAGGAAGTTGTTGATAATAATTTGTTTAATTACTCTGCTAAATATGGAAGAAATTTTCAAATACTTGTGCTGTACTGCTGGGTAAACAATTTTGGTGATTTTTCGGACTAGTTGCTGATTAGTTGGATAGCAGCACGTGCACGATCTGAGAAGAGCTTCACTTGATGTTAACTCTAGGAAAAGGAAAAAAATGAAGTTCAGATTTAGTTTTTCTTTTACTTTAGTCGTCTGTTTTCCTCTTCTTTTCAAGTAACACTAGGTTGTGGTATTCTTCAATGTTGCAAATCATTGATTACTATTACTTTCGTTAGTTACGATAAATAACAAATTGCATTATGATGATTTGCATGGCCTCGCCTATATCTGACTTGCCATATGTTCTCAATTGCATGCAAAATATCTGGTCCTGGTGCTAGTTATGCTAATCAAAAGTCATAGTAATTTAAACTGGGTGCACATTAAAGTGGAAATCAAGGTTGTTGTATGCGGGTGGCTGCACTGTTGCTTACCCTGTTCAATTTAATTATTTGCATTGCAGTGACTCAGATTTATTAGTAGTAAGTTTGATCTTGGGATCTTCTGTATGTTTTCCCTGATCATGTATGCTTATTGTATTTCTTTCAGGCAGTGGCCAACTCAACATCAGCTACTTTCTTGCGTGTTGTTGGAAGTGAATTGATCCAGAAGTACTTAGGAGATGGTCCAAAATTAGTGAGGGAACTTTTTAGGGTTGCTGATGACCTTTCACCTTCTATTGTCTTCATTGACGAAATTGACGCAGTTGGAACCAAAAGGTACCCATACAAACTTAGAGACTTTTCTATATATATTTGTGGGTGTGAATGTTTTTCTGGCCTGTTTCTTAATTGTTAACTATGTTACTATGTTTCACTAGGTATGATGCACATTCAGGAGGTGAACGTGAGATTCAGAGAACCATGTTAGAACTGCTGAACCAGCTGGATGGTTTTGATTCAAGAGGAGATGTCAAGGTTATTCTTGCAACGAACAGAATCGAAAGTCTTGATCCTGCCTTGCTAAGGCCTGGACGTATAGATAGGAAGATTGAATTCCCTCTTCCTGACACCAAAACAAGGAGACACATTTTCCAGGTAAGTGTTGTCTTCATTCATATACTGTTGCATTGTATTTTTGGCCTATATTAAGTTTTATTATACGTTGTCCGCATTCAGTATAAACACCTCTGTTTTCTTTGTGATTGTGGTTTAATTGTTTGTGTATTTGGAAAATTCAGATCCACACTTCAAGGATGACTTTGGCAGATGATGTTAACCTAGAAGAGTTTGTGATGACTAAGGATGAGTTCTCTGGAGCTGATATTAAGGCTATATGTACTGAGGCCGGTTTGCTTGCTTTAAGAGAACGCCGTATGAAGGTAAACATTTATATGAAAAGGTTGCTGAGTTGGATTATGATGTGATTGTAATTTAGCTGAGCATGAAGATCAGCAACCCACTTGCATACACCTAAATACTCAAAATCTCCCACTGCTGTACGCATATCTTAGCTTTAACAGTTGCCAAATTTTGAAGAATAGAAAATTTGGTTTTCAACTACTTTGCCTGTATGGAATTTGGTTCTGATGCCAGTGGGCTACAATGGGAACTCCATAAGTGAAGCTTATTAGTTGCTTAGTTGTGAAAACATAAAACTTGGACATATCTGTTTTCACCATCTTTACAAGCGTCTCTTTTCTTTACTAGTTTTGATTTTTCTTTTTAAGGTTGATTATATCCTATTAGAACAGTCTACTGCTATTTTACCCTTGATAATTCCTATTGAAGAACTGTTGGCTAAAATGCTTTTGAGTTCTTCATTGGTTCTTTGAGCTGATGGTTTTTCCTATTGCTATTTTGCAGCTTTTAATTTTGAGAACAGTTTATCTGCTAACCATAGTTGGTTAATTTCATCGTGTGAAAACATTTTTAAAATTGTATTTTCTTTGGAATCATCTACATAAAAACACGTCTGCTTCTAAATGTTCATTTTGAACTAAAATAATGTTTTTCAGGTAACACACTCGGACTTTAAGAAGGCTAAGGAGAAGGTTATGTACAAGAAGAAAGAGGGAGTGCCCGAAGGACTTTACATGTAAGAAAACAAGTCATGGGGAGCTTTTAGATAATTTGGATATTTGCTTGTCATTTCCTTGTTTGCGATTCTGTTTTCATTACCAGGATTATTTTTTTTACTGTTTTTGTGGTGCTGGTAACTTCTCCAATGGTTACTGAAATGATATTTGCAGTTTCTTTATCCTTGGTTTCTCAGAGTTTTGTAATTCAAATTTTATGCTTATTCTTTTTCCTCATTTGAGTTATCAAATTTCTTTCCTCTACTATTTATACAGTTGAGGGATGTATGTATTAGGAGTAAGGTAAATTTTCATGATCTTTGCCCCAGTTGGCTATAGGTATATTTTCGGAGTTGGGGACCCCTGGTCCGAGTTTCTGCACCATTTTATTTCGTCTTCCCTCGATGTTACTAGTCATTTAGTTCTCCATACTGAATCATGGAGTTCATCGCATGTCCAAGAATTTGTTTAGTGTTCTGATAGTGGGAAGATTGCTCAAAGTGTATGAAAAAAAAGAAATTCTTTGCTGGTTACCTCAAATGGCATGGATAAGAAATATATTCTTAGTTGGTTACCTCAAATGACATGGATAAGAAATAATCCCATTTAATTTCCAAGCTGCAACTGTGATAATTGGTTGATATTTCCATTTTTTACTCGTCTCTATCTCAGTATGCTTTTTCCTACATGTGTGTGCTTGAATGCTATTTGGATGTACTTGATATAACTAATTAGCATACTCTGTATCATTTTTCAGTTTTCTCCAACATCTTAGATCACATACCACTGCATTTTACATCCCATACAACTGTAAATCGGAGATGCTCTTTGTAACTTCTACAGGATTTCGGTTTCTCAAACTCTTTGACGCAGATTATTCACCTATGTTAAATCTAAATATCAAATGCAATTCGTAGTTTAGGCTTATACTAATGAAAATTGTTCCAAATTTATAGACAACGAGTACTAAAACATAAACAAAAACATCACTAGAATGTGAGTATCAGTTAGAAATGAAAGACACAAATTTGAAATGAACCTTCCATTTGTTGCATTGTATCTTCAAATGAGTAAATGTTTTGAGCAGAAGCAATAATGTGAGGCATTTAAAAACTGAACTATCGTGGTTTACGGGTTTAACACTCTAAAACCATAAACTTTATGGTTATTAAGTTAGGGCTGCCCAAAACTTTTTAACTGCGGCATCTTAAATTGTTCATACAACGTAGGACTAATAACTTTAATACGGCTTCTCGCGTGTAGCTTCGTTGAGTCTAACATATGAACATATAATCGGGTAAGGCGGAATAAATATGGTCGTATTAGACTCGTCACAAGTTATTGCCTGTTTTGGTATCATAATGAAATTTATGAACCTAACTAATTTTGAAAATCAGGACACAAATTCTAAATGATCAATCAATCCTTTTCACAGGAGTATAAGTTGAGTGGGGTTATAATATGTCTCTGTATTAAATTTATCGGATATTTAGAGTGGGGCAATTGCCCCATGGCATATGCATTGCATTGACCGCATGGACACTAGTTGTTGCTCGTTTATTAATAATGTGCCTTCTGGTTTTTACACTTCTCTTTACAACATACAACTAGTACGTTAGACATGTACCACATGGTTGAGTTGGGTCAATGGCCCAATGCTATAAATATGGCATTCTTAGGCTGAAGTCTTAATGTCTTATTATGAATCCTATTTATTTAGAAAGTTTAATCAGGGGATATTCTTATAAATTGGAGATACTATTTTATTAAAACATGTTAGATATATTAATAAAGGTGTCTAAAAAAATAAAAAAAAATAATAAAATTATTATCTTTTAAAGTCGGTATGGTTTTCGTGGGTGAAAACCATGCCGACAGTTGAAGACCATGCAGATAGTTCAGTCGACATGGTCTTCAATCGACGACCATGCTGACAGTTCAGTCGACATGGTTTTCACCCATGAAGACAATGCAGACAGTTCAATCGGCATGGTTTTTACCCATGAAGACCATGCAGACAGTTTTTAAGTTGGCATGATCTTTAATCGCAGTCGGCATGGTCTGTAGACAATTCAGTCATGGTTTTCACCAATGATGACCATGCAGATAGTTCAGTCGGCATGGTTTTCACCCATGAAGACCATGCCGATTCTGGATAATCTTCCGTTCCTGAACTTCATGCGTTTATCTTGGTGGTCGGAACCTCGGAAGGGCTCCGCTGCTCTTTTTGTTCTTGAGCCTTCTACCGGCTCAATATATAGCGTCCTCTGTGGCTGCGCTAGTCGCTTTTGGAAGGAGCGTGGGTCATCTTTTTTGACCGCTTGGAGTGAGATATACTTGTCCCGGATGGTGCGTAAGTCTCCCAACGTAGCTAGTAGATTTGCATGTAGTTCAATGAAAATGGGAGACATTCTCACCAACCCATATTTGTTGTAATTAATTTCCACATGGGACTACATTTTCCGATAACATGGCAGATTTTATGTCACCTATCTATGTATTCCCTTAAGGTTTCTCTCGGTCCTATGGATAAAGCAAACATTCTGTCGAGCCCTGCCCGCGCAGTTCGATTGTATATGTATGTTTCCATGAACAACTTTGATAGATTCAAGAATGAATCAATAGAGTTCAGAGGCAAGTTATCAAACCAGGTGAGTGCACTATCCTTCAGGCTTGAAGGAAAGAACCTGCACATGACTGCGTCGTTATGCTCCCAGTGCACGAGTACTATAGAATAGTACTTTAAGTGCGCCGCTGCTTCCGTAGTCCCATCAAAGCAGTTAAATATTGAGAAATGACACTTAGCCGGGATAGGTGCGCTGATCAGGTGGTGCAAGAGTGGAGTAGTGCGTGCTTCTTGGAAAACTTCCTTCAATCTTCCTCCATTCTGCATGTGATGTATCTACTCTTTCAAGTATCCCTGGAGCGGATACTTCTACTCCATTTGACAAACGATTCCTCAGCTCCTGATTTTCCTTGGTCAGCGCAAGCATTCTATCTTTTTGTTCTTTGTTTTCTCTAGCTAGCTCAGCCAGCTGAGCTATGAACAACACAGTCTCATATGACCTATCATGACCATTAGTTTGGTTATTGATAGGTATTCCATTTTATGTTTGTGACATAGTCACCACGGGAATGGTAATCAACTGATGACCTAGATCTTTTACTCGTGGCTCAACCCTACTTGTTGAAGGGAAGTTTGGGTTAAGCCTTGCTGGAAGAGTGATCCCTGGTGGTTGCGTGGGTTGATTCTTCCCCATTCCCTCAGTTGGTGCAACTGCTCCTTTTCCACGCACGAGATCATTGTTTTGGCTGTCTGCTGTATCAACTGTGAGATTTTCGTAACCGCGTGAAGCGATTACTCTCTCTTGATTTGCAGCTATCTGACTCATCGTTTGCACTTGGCTTTCTCTTTGGTTCGACATCTGGCCTGATTTCACCATCTCAGTTTGAACCTGATTTTTTCCAAAAGAATAGCTCACAAAACTCGTTACCGCAGTTACTTAATTCTTCACAAGCTATTCCACGTAGAGGAGATAACTCGTGTCTGAGCAAAGTAATAAATTGAGTACACGAAAACGAAGATTCGTAGTGTATACTCTTTCTATTGGTAATTTTCTCGATCTAGTATTCTAGATATGTTGAGGGGAATTTAAACTCAACAAGCCAAGAATGAAAAGACACAACGACTACTATGGAGTAGCGCTTAATCTTTTCTTTTTTAGATTTAGAAGAAAAATAAAAAAATTTGTGGAAGTAAAAAGAGATTAAAAAGCTTAATATGATGAAAATAAAAAAACACAAGGACACAAGTCCATGTTTCTAGCGCCAAACTGTAACTACTATTTTTCATATAGTTTACGTAAAGAATAAATGTAACAACTATTCAGTGTAAGTTGTGCAGTAGCAATTGCTACGAGTAAAATGCTGAAACGTGCTGAGGTGGATACGTTACTCAGATAATATCAATGAGCAAGCATACCACAATTATCTAAACAAATGCAACGTAAATAAAGCAAACTACTAAGTTAACATGCCTATGTCCACGTGGTAATGAGTTTAATTGTTTATTAAGTTTCTTTACAAGTGAAAGTAGAAAAGTTGAGTATATGATTTGACTAAACTTAAGACTTTCTTCTCTCTCTTCGCTCTAGGGAAAATGTTCGTCCCCTTCTCTTGAGATCAAGTCTAGTGTTTATAGACTTTCTCTTTTCCAGCTATCCTTCGATGCGCAGCTGATTGATGTGTCCCTTTTTTGTACCCGTTACGATCCCACTAAGGATCGGTATCCGCTGAGAAGTCTCTACATATCTCTGTGTCCCTGACTCAGCATTTAATGTTGAGTGGAATCCAACCACGCGCCTGACATTTCTGGTAGAAGCTACGCTTAGGTGACGTCAGAAGATAATATACGGATCTTCCATGTCTCTTTCTCGACATGTGATAAAGTGAATTAGACGATAATTCAATACATCTCTTTGATTTCATGTTTCTCGCATATAATGTATCCCTATATAGATTTGGGCTCCAAATAACACCACGTGTCCATAAAAATATTTATATTCACATAAACTATGACGGCCACGACCGCCTTATTTAATTAGTGGATGTGCTGGAATTAGAAAATAGAAATCGCCGGTAACGGAACAAACGAATTTTGGGTCCCGATTCTTTGTCGAGTCTAATAACCATAAGTTTAAACCTGGTTAGCTCTGTAAGGGCAATTTACAAGTTATTTGAATAATGTTTTGGAATTCTTTTTGCTTTGACCAAAATAAATTAAAGCAAATACAATAATAAATTACATATTTTCATCCCAATCCAAGATATTAGACCAAAGTCTTAATGTAATTGTTTGAAATTCTGCAGTTACAAACCTTTTTTCCTTATAATTCTTTTAACCGATAAATTTCAATTTTCTCCAGCATCCCAATTTTCATCTAAAATTAGATAGTTTTATAATTTTAGTCTGGTTACTCTGAAGCAAAGAAATTTATTTGCTTTGAGGTATGAGAAATGTTAGCAATTAAAACAGCTCAAACATCATACAATATATGAAAGAAGAAGTCATTATGCATGACTAGCAACGAAATCCGGTCCAAAAGAGAAACAAAGAAAACATGAGATTTCAATATAACGTGAGGATGACTTACAAATGGATGAAGTTTTGTTCATTTGTTTCCTAAGCAGACATGAATTTTGATAAAACTCAAATATGAAAATGAATCTCTGGTTTCCGTCAAATGGAGAATGAATATTGGCACCAAAGTCAATCCAACAATAACAAGTAATAATGGATCTATCGGACAAGATATGAATGTATGACTATAGGAGAGAACTGCAAACAGGTAGTTGGGAGTTGGCCAATATATCAGCACAAGTACGCCAGTTGATGAGCCCTTCAGAGTACATAAGCAATCTATCGTTCAATTTTGGCCCAAAAATTAGGTAAGGCTATATGAGCAAATCGGCAGTTAGCCGATAAATTAGCACAAGTAAGCTGGTTGATGTGCCTGGAAATTCGTTGCCTGATCACCTCTCATAACTAGTGTCAGCACGTTCCACCACCGATTCCACTCGTTTAACTTGCCGGTTCCCGAGAGTTACACTTTTGGAATACACGAGGAACCGAATCTAAGGTTAATAACAACTAGAATATGGATTAATATGTTTACTGGAAAACCTACATTTCAGATGCCAAGTAGTTCAGATTTCTTTGGGGTTTTTTTAGTATCTGTTTCATGCAATTTTGTAATGGTATTCTATTTTCTTGATCAAGTGGAATTAGGTCAGCGGTGCTCGGGTGCGCAACTACCAATACATGAATTGTGGTTCCGAACAAACCAAGATGAACTTGATAGTGAAGCTAATATTAAGTAAATATTTTTGATGGAAATGATACGACACAATTTCTCTAGGAAGTATTTGAGTGTAACCCATACACAATGTTTTGATTGTAACCCATCAATTTTGAAATTCACACCCGAATCATCGAAATTCCACTGGAAATAATATAATTACTTAGAAGATATAAACCTAACATATAATAGATCCATTCAGCCCATGTTTCTCATTATTAGTTGTTTTTAAACTGTCTAACTCTACGGTCTCTCATTTCAGTATCCCTCAAACATCTTAGAATTATCTTAGAATTTAGATAGACTGAGTGAATTAACTAGATAATAATAGACTGGATGGAAAAGGTGAAAAATAAAGCTATTAACCCTCTCCGGTTTTGTTTCCTTTATATAGAGTTTTCATTCATGCAGTATCTTGGTTTCAATCATGCAATTAACAAGATTGAATGGAGGGTGATGTTCCCAAATGACATGACATACCCGTCTATCGGAATTCGGCACATTTTAGGTCTAATTGGAATTCGGCACGCCTGAGTACCTCAACATGTACACTCACATCCACATATCCACTTCGAGTGAAGGCTGTATTGAGAAACAAGCCCGCATCCAACACACAAAAAAATCATTAAGAATCGAAGTTAACAGCAGTGTGTTGGTATAATAATCATTCGAATATGGCAATGCTGGGCTTCAGAAGTTAGATAAACTGAAACACTAACAAAAAACAGCAACATCCCAGTCTTATTTGATCACACCACCAGAAGTAAAGAGAAAAGATAGGCAACTCTATAAAAACCCAAAACAAATAAACAGGGGGATGTCAAGGTCTTTCTGCTACTGTAAACAGAATATATAAACAAACCCGCAATGAAATCACTAAAGTGTAACGGTAATAACACAAACTAAACCTAACCAAACAATAGTTCTCAACTAGATCCACCCCCGTGGAACATATGAATGTTTAAGGTACTAATAAATTATGTCCAAAGAGAACTAGATGGTGATGAAACTCATCTCAAAGGAATGAGTATGATGCAGCAACAAGGCTGACAAGAAGAGCAAATGATGAAACAGAGGAAGTCGATGCATCAGATGGTGCTGGGGCTGGAGCTGTAACTTGAGAACCTGCTGGATTGTCTTCAGCTACAGGTGTAGGTGCTGGAGAAGACATGGTTGATGATGAAGTGGGAGGTAGAACAATGCTTCTTGGAGATTGCGCTGCAGCGAAAAAGAATAGAAGATTAAAAACTAAAAGAATGTCTTAAAATGATCACCAAAAACGAAGAGAAAGCAAAGGGCAAAAAGCAGGTTCATCTCAAATACTGTTAACAGTATGACATTTCCGTTTAAGCATTACATATCACGGAATTGGGGAACCAAAACAACATTAGGAAGCATTACATAACATGGCATTGGGATAACCAGAACGACATTAGGATTATAAACAAATCGGGACATGGATCCTTGGGAATGTCCAGATTTGTAGTAATGCACCATTGATACAACAATTTCCATCACACGTTATCAGTAGAAAATATAACAGTCAGATTGTAATATCTCCAATACTATGCTTGCATTGAATCCCATATCGAACTCTATAAACACCATATTTTGCTATACCCATCCAATAACTATCTAATTTCAATCCACATTGAATCAGAAACAACGTTTTCAAGATCATTGTATAAAACATGATTTATAAGCTCTTGATAATCTATTACTAGATCTAACTAGTAAAGGAGTAATTGAAAAGACAAACACCAACATAAAGGAAACTAGAACTACATGGGGAATTTCAATTCCACTTCAAGAAATGAACCCAATCCAAAGAACAAAAATACTTCAATTTGGGTTTCAATTTACAACATTAAACAATTTGTTTCAACCAAAAAAACACATAATCTCACACACAACATGCATCAATAGCAACAATCAGACATTAAATCAATATTTTGTTCCAAGAAAATCAGAATCAAGGCAAACCCATTCATGAAAACCCAAGAAGACAGTGGATACATACCAGGAGCACCACCAGGGGAAAGAGCCACTGCAAGAAAAAACAAACCCATTAATAAAAATCCAAAACTTAACAAAACCCATCATCCAAACCCATCAAAAACAATGAATCTAATTGCAAAAAAAAATCTAGATCAGAACAAAAAAAATGCAAAAATCAAAGAGGGTTTTATAGAAATCTGTCTTACATCCACATTTATCAAGAGAAGGAGCAGAAACACCACAAGCAGCAGGCAAAGTCATAGCTTTCTTAATATCCAAAACAATCCCTAAACTCCCACTATTTTTAAAAGTTTCACAGATACACTGAGCATCAGTTTTCAACACAGTTTTCAATCCACTGCAACATCCACCTTCTGGTTTAGTAACATTACTCCCACTTGTAACAAAAGTTAAACAATCAGCCATACTAAATATGACTGTTGAACAATCAACTGCTGGTGCTGGTGCAGTTGTAGTCTTTGAGTTCACAACTTCTGCACAAACAAAAATTGCTAGAACACACACAACTAGTGAAATCTTCACCATTTTTGCTGAAAGAAAAAAAAATGAAAAAACCAATCAAAAATGTGGAAAAGAAGGTAACTGAAGAGTCTTTGAGAGTGAGAATGAGAGGCAGATGAGGAGGGTTTTGAGGGAAGTAGATGATGCTGCTAAATAAATGGAGAAGGAGAAGGAGAAGGAGAAGGAGAAGGGATGATATATAATGAGTATATTTTGACTCATGATGAGTCCAATCCAACTTTCCTAATAAAACACTGAGAAGAAGCCATGTGCCCACTTTCACCACTGTAATTTTTTCTCTCTAATACATTTGTTAATCTCCACCTTACACGTGTTGGACTAGTCCTTACCTGTTAAGCTTTACCAAGTATAGTATATCTGCTGATGCTCAGAAAATTTCTCCTCCAGAATATTTACTCATATAAGGTTTCGGATTTTAATTTTATTATTATCAACATTATATTTTAAACGGATTTTTTTTTTTTCATTTTAGTATTATTTATTTCGGAAATACAAAAAATCGCATTCCGTGGAAGAAAATTGAACCCATGCAAATGCAATTTGGCAATCTAAATTTTAAACGTAGTTGACAATGCAAAAAAGATGGACCCTCGAGTTTTAGTCCACACTGGAGTAAAACGTGTTTGATCAAGCATAGAGTTTGACCGCTTAATTGTTTTATATTGGAGGACCGTTGGCTAATCAGGTCGGCCAAAACACATAGCATCAGTGTCAGAATCTTGCATTGGTTTATAGCAATTGGACTTTTCAGTTTCACATTAAGGAAATTTGATTTATCACATAATCTCGAAGATCTATCTTGTAAACCAGCAGCATTGTGAATATAAGATGTCTACCGAATCCAAAATCTATCAACATATCATCCCATCTGGCCATCTTTATTGATTTCCAAAAAAATAAAACCCACTCTATACGTTTTTGACAATTCAAAAGATGGTTGGATTAAAACGAGTGGTTTTGACCGAAATTGGCCCCGCTTGTTTGTTTTATAGCATGACCTTTGGGGCGGGGTGAGGGTGCCATTGGCGAAATGTGCCACATTTTCACACTCTTTAACTCAGGTCGACCAAAAAAACAGAGAATACAGAGCCACACAGTGACACTTGTATACTCATGCTTACATGAATGTAATTCTTTATGTTCATCTAATCGTTTCATCTCAAGTTTTCTCCAACATCTTATAATTTATCTGAATAATCGTCTAACTGTGAAAATCAAAATTAGGAAAAAATACTTTATCAATCGGCGAAAAGTATTACAAGTTTTTTAGCAATTAAAACAAATCAAGAACATGGTATGTATACATCAATACATATCTACCAAATTGATACATAGAGAAAAAAAACTGTAAAGTAAGTTTAAAAGGGCACTTTGAAATCACGTGATGATGAGTTGCGAATGAATGATATCATCTCTTCATCTGTCGAAGAAACGAAATGATGTGATCAAAATGAACCTCAACAAGTCTGTTACCCATCAATTTCAAGCATTTTCCTCATTTGTCATTCTTTTGATTTCCACTTCTTAAATTCTTTTGGGCGCATTATCATAATGAATAATGAATATATGAGTCACTGTGTATACGCGAAAAGGGTTTGAAATGCACTATTGCAAACAGCTGCCAACGAACCCACTGAGAAAAAAAAAGAGATCCTCCTTCATTATTAGTGTTCCTTAAAAAAATGGTGTTTGAGTTTACAACAAATGACAACTTTATGGGTTTGCTATCTAAGGAATAACTTAATAGCTAATACCAAAAAAGTTTCTTAACTTTTCTTTTGAGATTACAGAAGGGATGATGGAGTATTAAAAGAATTGTTTTGCCGAAATTATGATGTTTGGCCATGAAGTGTATGTTTGGGTAGGGCAAATCTCAAGTGAATAAGCAATTAAGCAGTTGCTGATAAAAACAACTTTCCCTGCTTTGAATTTTTGAAGCGTTATTACCTTTGGCAATACTTTTTCTTATTCATGGGGACCAAAAGGTGTGCCAATGCATAGAATGAAAATCGTTTATAGTTTGTTTTATTGCAACTGACAAGTATCATTACAATTTCCTTTTCTGTTTTCTTTTGATCAGTTGCTGATATGAGTAGTGAGATGTTCTTTGGTTTCCACTCTTCAATGACCCAGCAGGTTACAAAAATGGCTTCCTCTATATCTTAATCATGTGCTTACATAAATCCGTCAGTTTAGACAAGCCAGATAAAGGAAACGAGGCCGACTCGAAAGGGTGTATACATGTCAGGTTAGTATGTTTACCTGATCTGTGTAGATCCTCGAGTAGATTTTTTACACAACCCAGACCCAAATCGACACCCTTAAGAGCTCTTGTAGGCCATTTTACGACAATAAAAATGCAACCTAAGCAAGTGCCATTAATATTTGAGAAACTGCTAGATCCACCGGAGGGAAAAGGAAGATGACCACCACAACCCCTTTACGTGATAGCTAGATGTCACAAGGGTGCAACAAATGGTTTAAGACATGGTTAATCACATGGCTAATTCATCCTTGTGCACCACTTTGGCTAGTCCTTTGGCTAAATGGCTAGCCTTTCTTTCTAGAATCTTTTTTTATTTGTTATTTTCTTAGAATATTCTAGAATGGTGTAGATATATGTAGATATGTATAGAATAATCTAGAAGTAGATCTTAGTCATACATTTGTAAAGATCTAGCTCATCTTCTAGAACATTCTTGGCATCCCCAACTAGTATAAATAGGGATACCACCTTCATTCGTAAAGCATCCAAGTTTGGGAGAGCAATACATACAACTTCCATTCAAACATCCATCCTTGTTCTTGAGTGTTCTTGAGTTTCTTGTGAGTTTGATCTTGAGTAGTCACTTGAAGTTGTGTTAAACTTCATTAGGGGAGGCTTACTTATCTAGCAAAGGAATTCTAGACAAGTGTCGCATGGAAGAAAGTCAAGGCGAAGGACTGACCCCGTGACAACTGGTATAAGAGCTAAGTTCACACTACTCTCGGTAAGGTCTCTCACTATGTCTTCAGACGCTCAAAATACTGTTATTCCTAACGTTGATGCTCAGAAGGCAAAGAAACAACGAGATAAGTCAATGGACCCCCGTATCGATGCTCGTGTTGGATCATTGGAAGAAAAGGTGTCTTCCAATACGGAGATGGTAGAAAAGTTGAACATGGAATTTGGGGAAGCCATGGATCAACAAAGTGCTACCATAGAAGATTTGAAGAAATCGATGAAGGTCTCTTTTGAGACGTATCGGAAAGAGATGGGTGCACACGTGAGGATGCTGCAAGCTCAAATTTATGAGATAAAGACCCTGATCCGAGGAGGTGCGTTTCGTGGACCATCTAGAGTGAGGGTGCCGGAACCAAAGGAATACGCCGGTGCAAGGGATGCCAAGGAGCTGGAAAATTTCCTATGGAACATGGAAAGGTACTTCAGGGCCACGGGCCTTGATGACGAGCAAGAACGGGTCGACACTGCGACTATGTACCTAATTGAAGATGCTCTATTGTGGTGGAGAAGAAAATATGCAGAGATTGAGAGGGGAGTCTGCACCATCACTACTTGGGCAGAATTCAAAAAGGAGATCAAAGCCATGTTCTATCCGGAAAACGTTGAGCACAAAGCTCGGGACAAACTTCAAAATTTGAAGTATTCAGGTACCATTTCCGAATATGTCAAACAATTTAATTCCCTCATGTTAGACATATTGACAATGGAAGATGAGGACCGCTTCTACCACTTCAATCGTGGATTACCTCGTTGGGCTTCTATGGAACTACAACGTAGAGGTATTACTGACTTGTCCACCGCGTTAAGCACCGTTGAGAAACTTGATGACTTTTCAAACAAGCCTGATCAACTTGCCAAGAACAAGTCATCCAAGCCATTTCAACAAGGAAAGGGTGGGGGAGATAAGAACTATCATGATAAGCCACAAACTAGTCGCGAAAGGTCCAAGCCAAACAATGAGTGGAAAGGAAAGCAAGATAATCGTGCGAAGAAATGCTTCATTTGCAGAGATGACCATCTTGCTTACCGTTGTCCCAAAAAGAACATGTTCAACTCTTTGATTGCGGAGCAAGAAAAGAAAACCGGAGACTCACACCTGATAGCCGTTCGGTTAAGCGCAATCAAAAGCCAGCCCAAGGAAAAGCGACCAACACCGAAGGAGAGTACCAACAAAGGACTTATGTATGTGGACATAAGTCTATAAAAGCAAAAGACCAAGGCAATGGTCGATTCAGGTGCAACACACAACTTCATCTCTAAAGGAGAAGCTGATAGGTTGAAGTTGAAGGTCGAGGCAGATTCGAGCACTATAAAGGCAGTAAACTCCGAAGCCATACCTGTTCATAGAGCGTCCAAGGCGGTAGACATGGAACTTGGCGCATGGAAAGGAACTACTGACTTTATGGTAGTGCAGATGGACGATTTTATAGTCATCCTTGGGATGGAATTCTTAGATCGTGCCAAAGTAGCCATGGTGACCTGCCTCGGAGTAGTTAGCATCAGTGACGAGAAGTCCCCTTGCATGATCCCAGCCACCCAGACCAAGGAGACTTGCTCGAGTACATTATCGGCTCTACAACTTAAGAGGGGATTTCAGAAGGGAGAACCAACCTTTGTAGCAGCCATTATGGAGGAAAGTGAAGTACTGGACGAGGTTGTTCCATTGGAGGTGCAAAGACTTTACAGGAATACCAGGATGTGATACCAACCGAGTTGCCCAAGCAACTACCACCTAAGAGGGACGTGGATCATCAGATCGAGTTGGAACCTGGAGCAAAGCCGCCCGCCATGGCCCCGCCAGAGTTGGAAGAGTTGAAGAAGCAACTCAAGGAATTGTTTGATGCCGGCTACATCCAACCCTCTAAGGCCCCTTATGGAGACCCGGTGTTGTTTCAGAAGAAGAATGATGGAAGTCTCCGGATGTGCATCGACTACCGAGCCTTGGACAAGGTCACCGTGAAGAACAAGTACCCGATTCCCAAAGTTGAAGACTTGTTCGATTAGTTGGGAAGTGCTCGATACTTTACAAAGCTGGACTTGAGGTCGGGATACTATCAAGTTCGAATAGCAGAAGGGGACGAGCCGAAGACCTCATGTGTTACAAGGTACGGAGCTTGCGAATTTTTAGTTATGCCTTTTGGTCTAACCAATGCTCCTGCCACATTTTTCACTTTGATGAACAAGGTCTTCCACCCATATCTCGATCAATTTATAGTCGTGTACCTTGACGACATCGTCGTATATAGCCACACTTTGGATGAGCACCTCAAACACTTGCGGATCGTGTTCCAAGTATTGATGGAAAACTCTTTATACATGAAGAATGAGAAATGCTCATTTGCTCAGCCCAAAGTGTCCTTCCTTGGACATTGGATAGGTGATTGAAAAAAATGGATGGAGGAAAAGAAGATCAAGGCCATCAAAGAGTGGGAACCGCCTACCAAAGTGGCTCAATTACGGTCTTTCCTAGGACTCACCAACTACTACCGGAGATTCATCGAGGGATACTCGAAGAAAGCAGCACCATTTACTGATTTGCTAAAGAAAGCCAGGACTTGGACGTGAAGTGAAGAGTGCCAAGCCGCTTTCGATGATCTTAAGACCGCGGTTGTGAAAGAGCCAGTCTTAAGATTACCCGATCACACCAAGCCTTTTGAGGTATACACTGATGCTTCCGACTTTGCTATTGGCGGAGTACTTATGCAGGAAGGAAACCCACTTGCATTTGAAAGTCGAAAGTTGAATGATGCAGAACGACGCTACACGGTGCAAGATAAAGAGATGACCGCTGTCATACACTGTCTTCGGACATGGAGACACTACCTTCTTGGATCACACTTCATGGTCTTCACTGATAATGTAGCTACTAGCTACTTCCAAACTCAGAAGAAGTTGTCTCCAAAACAAGTAAGGTGGCAAGACTTTCTGGCCGAGTTCAATATGAAGTTCGAGTACAAGCCAGGACGCACCAACTATGTTGCTATGCATTGAGCCGAAAATCAGAACTTGGCAGCCTTGCCTTGGAACGTGTAGCTGCCATCACCAAATTGTCGGGCACCATTCCGGATCGTGTACGGGAAGGCTTGGAACAAGACACTTTTGCAAAGAGCCTCATTCTCGCGGTGAATAAGGGAAAGACTCGTCGGTTCTGGTTGAAAGACAGTCTCTTATTCACACATGGGAACTGGATATTCATACCTAAGCATGGGAACCTGAGGCGTGAACTAATGCACGAGTGTCATGACACCCGATGGGCAGGCCATCCTGGTCAGAGAAGGACGTTAGCTTTGTTGGAGGCAAGCCATTACTTTCCAAAGATGGAGGACGACGTGGATGCCTATGTTCGGACGTGTCTAGTGTGCCAGCAGGATAAGGTAGAACACAAGAGGTCAGGAGGACTTCTAGAGCCATTACCAGTGCCAGATAGACCATGGGAAAGTTTATCGATGGATTTCATCTCTGCCTTACCCAAGGTAGAAAGGCTTGGGATCAATCTTGGTGGTTGTGGACAGGTTCACCAAGTACGCTACCTTCATCGCTGCACCAAAAGATTGCACCGGGAACAGACGGCCCGATTGTTCCGTGGTCAAGTATTGGGGCATACCAAAGATAATAGTTAGCGATCATGATCCAAGATTCACTGGGAAGTTTTGGACAGAGGTGTTCAAGTTACTTGGGTCCGAGCTTAACTTCTCTACAAGCTTTCATCCTCAAACAGATGGACAAACGGAGCGCACCAATGCATTATTGGAGGAGTACTTGAGACACTTCGCGTACGCTAACCAAAGAAATTGGGTGGAACTTTTGGACGTGGCTCAGTTTTGCTACAACCTGCAGAAGAGTGAATCATCTGGCCACAGTCCCTTCGAGTTGGCCACTGGCCATCAACCTTTGATGCCACACACACTCGCTGGAGGATATAGAGGAAAGAGCCCTGCTGCTTTTTCAGTTCGCTAAGGAATTGCATGAGAAGCATGACTTGTCCAAAGCATACTTGGAGAAAGCCTCTCAGCGTATGAAGAAATGGGCGGATGAGAAAAGGAGACCCGTATCTTTCGAAGAAGACGACTTAGTCATGCTGAAGTTGAACCCGCAACAGTTCAAAGTTTTTCGGAAGGTACATAAGGGACTCATTCGACGATATGAGGGACCATTTCGCATCATTAAGAAAGTCGGAAAGCCATCTTATAGATTGGAGCTGCCAAGCCACATGAAAATCCATCCCTTCTTTCATGTTAGCTGCTTGAAGCCATACTATGCGGATCAAGATGACGAGTTTAGAGGAATTACCAAGAGGGCTCCGTTCATATGATTACCTCTCTAGAAAAGCAGGTTTCAAGCATAGAGTCACATAGACGTGTCTCAAGAGCAGGCCGAGTTTACAAGGAATATCTTGTTTGATGGAAGGATCAACCAGAAAGTGAATCCAGTTGGGAACATGAAGACTTACTTTGGAAACACAAGGATATCATCGACAAGTACAACGCGACGAGGACGTCTGCAATTCAGGTGGGGGAGAATGTCACAAGGGTGCGACAAATGGCTCAACACATGGCTAATCACATGGCTAACTTACCCTTGTGCACCACCTTGGCTATCCCTTTGGCTAAATGGCTAGCCTTCCTTTCAAGAATCTTCTTCTATTTGTCCTTTTCTTAGAATATTCTAGAATGATGTAGATATATGTGGATATGTATAGAATAATCTAGAATTAGATCTTAGCCATACATTTGTAAAGATCTAGATCATTCTCTAGAACATTCTTGGCATCCCCAACTAGTATAAATAGGGATGCCACCTTTATTCGTAAAGCATCCAAGTTTAGGAGAGCAATACATACAACTTCCATTCAAACATTCATCCTTGTTCTTGAGTATTCTTGAGTGTTCATAAGTTGTTCTTGAGTTTCTTGTGAGTTTGATCTTGAATAATCACTTGAAGTTATGTTAAACTTCATTAGGGAAGACTTACTTATCTAATAAAAAAATTCTAGACAAATGTTGTACGGAAGAAAGTCAAGACGAAGAGCTGATCCCGTGACATAGAGCTTCTAACATTACCTGCCATTTTAGGAGGTCTAAAAGATCGGAAGCATTTGAACCCAAAAAGGAAATACATAACGGAAAAGTGGGGAAGTAGTTACTTCCGGTATAAATACAATTAAAGACTTTACAGTGAATGAAGAGGACTACAAATACAAGTGAATTTTTTTACACTAGGGAAACCATAACAGTCATGTTTGCGGTTCAACCACTATAATATTATGTCATAGTTCGTTCAATTAAACTATAAAGATATTCTTTTGTCTCTCATGTAAAAGTGTACAAGTGTGTGCAGTGTAACGTGAGTGTAACTGAAGTCTAAAGAGAGTACTTTAAGTTTTTTTTTTTTTTTTAGCTCGATGACAGTTATATCAATCAAATGTTAACTTCAAGAGAATTTGGGTACACCTCGATCACCTCTTCTCTCTGTCTGCAACATATTTTCACGCTCATTTCTCAGTACAATAGTCTACCTTTCTTATAAATTGACTTACCATTTTCTCCTCATCATTTATCACATAATCCATTAATTTCAGTTTTCTCCATATCTCAGAGTCCAATTACCCAATGCCAGAGTAAGAAATTGAAACTTACACAACTACACTGTCAAGCAAAGAAAAACATTTGCTATGAGCTTTAAAAGATTAGCAATTAAAACAAACCACTATTCATGCATGATTAGCAGCGTATATTCTATGGAAAAATAAAGAAAAAATGAACTTAAAAAATATGTTTAAAAGGACACTTTGAAATAGTGTTACCATGAGTATTGAATGAGTTTATTTCTTTAGCTGTTTTAGCCAGAAATGGAGGGGCAAAGTCATCAAGATTTGGTGTAAAAATGAAAAAGATGGTTTGTTTGTTTTTTAAGCATCTAAAACTTGTATTGGTTTATAGCTATAGCACTTTGGTTAATGATTAGTATATAATCATCATTGTATTGCAATGTACACTACAAAGCAATGAAAATGGCTCCGTCGCCGAATGAAAGAGAGAAATTAATTAGAAAAAATAAAAAATTTACCAATTGGCATCAAATTGGGGAAAGAAAGAGACTTTTAAACTTTTTGGAGATAGTTTTTCTTTCTCATAAAAAGTTCTGTTAATCAATTTCTTCAACAAATTTTTTTAACTGTTATATTTTTGTTCGTTTGGATTTTCCACAAGCTTGCAACAATCCATAAATTTTACACGATCATCATTAATTTTCCGATTAACACCATTCATTGTATTTATAACACTACAAAAAACCCGTAAAATTATAATAAAAAAGTTGTTTTCATAAACCTAACGCCAAAGCCTAATTACAAATTTCAAAAAGCTTTCATCAACCAATTCTTTTAAAACTTCTAAAAGATTCACATTTTATCCCAAACAAAATATCCATCAAAAAAATGTTCATCAAGAACCCCACAACTATCCACAGAAACCTCAAAATACCAACCCCATACACAAAGTTCCCATAATCAAACATCATTAACAAACATTCAAAGAAAAAGTTACCCTGTCCGAGAAAACAAAAAGAAAAAGACTACCAATCACCAACATAATATAGCCAGCAAAAGGGGAAGTAACTACCAAAGAGATTGTCTTGACAAAACCAGTAATTTCTCCTCCAAGCCATCTCAAAGCTTAAAACCCATGACCTCTTTGATATGCTTGGCATGTTTATTGCTAATCACTACCATCATAGCTACCATATCCCTCATCTTTATCGTTTTAGCTATATTCACTCCATGTTGAAGCAGCTGGTCCAAAACAATCTGATTCTTCATCTGCAGATGTTTCTTCATCATCTCCCGTCTCTGCAGATCCACCATCCTCTACCTTCATATGAATCACTTTCAGTTGCACTAGTGTTTTTATCCAAACAACTTCTTCATCTTCTTCTCTTTCTATTTTATTTCGTGCATCCCTTGCCATCCTTTTTTGCCCCCAGAGAGAAAATTCCTCTGCATTCTCAGCACACACCCTTTTATAGTCTATTCTTCGATTGGGTCTATCTATCTCCATCTGAATCCTTTCTTTCAATATCTCAATTTCCCTGGTCTAGAGTGATAATGTTGCTCGCTTCGCATGATAATACACTCCAGAAAGATGGGTTTCATGAGGGTTGCTTCCAATTGGAGCATCTATTTTTTAATTCCTCTGTATTAAGAAGAAAAAAAATTCTCTCTGGGTATTTTCTTTGATATTTTAGAAAAATCTCCTTTAATCCCATTTTATAGCAGTTCAATGGATGTCATTAATTGCCATTTAAGGAGGTGGGTGAAACACCCTGTCCCTTGGCTATTCACGCCTAGTCATGTTCTTATTCATTGTATACAGAAGCATCATTACTCCATGCGAATAGCCACCTCTTCCTTAAGCTATATGCATATTTTTAAGAATCATCATTACTTCTTGCACCCGTCTCTTCATAGTCTTACCTCAAACGTTCAATCTAATTTAAATCTGTTCAGAATTACCATTAAGTGTATACTAGTTCGGTCACCTAATCTCTTGGTGAATTTATAGGCACTAATTAAAATTGTTGTGTCTTTACAGGTCTGGGTTAGGCAACACTTGTTGAGATGCATCATTGTTGGTAAGGGTGTGCTGGCTAGCCTAATTTGCTGCCAACTGACCATCTTTTACTTCCCCAATCCAAATACCAAACCTAAATCTCCCCCCAAAAATTTGTTTTATTTTTAGTCAATGCACATCATACCATTTTAATACTACTGAAAAAACTCCCCATTTAATTCAGAAAACTCCCCCCCAATTCAATGCAAAAAACTCCCCCAAAAATTTGTCTACTCTACATCATTTTCAAAGAATTGATGCTTTAATGAGTTTTAGCAATTTATATAACCCTGGACTTAGCTTCCGGCTTGAAGACAAATGCAGTCATTATTACTTCTCTTTTGCCATCTGGAAAATGGCCCAATGGTATTATTCCTGTGGGATATGGTGTAGGGATTTATACACCAAACAAAAACCAAGGCATGCTGAGCTAGTTTGTAAAAAGATCAGGAAAATCTTATGGACCACAAGATATTTGTTGTTGCAAAAACTCATACATTCCCCCCTTACGGGGGGGAAATTTTTTATATTTGATATTTTCTCTTATTAAGTTTGATTCCTTGAAATTGAACACTTTTTGTATTTTCATCAGCTTTAATCTGCAAGGTCCCTTTCACAGCACGTGCGGGTACCAGGCTTGGTATTGTCTCATTCATTTGCACATGTATAAACATATATCAACCACTCATTTCCTCAAAGGTAATCAACAACATCCTACCAACCTAATCCTCTCTATCTATATATTTTCTTATGCTATGGAAACCAAAAATCTCCCTTGAATACCATATCTGTTGAAGAAGATATTAAAAACTTTCCTCTCAAATGGCAGAAAAACTCACCCTTCCAGCAAATCTCCCTTCAACTCTCACTGAACCAATCTTTATAGAAAAAACAGTCGTCCTATCAGAGAATGATAATAACTGGAAATGGTGCATGGTTTTCCATGTGTGCAGTGAAACTCTAGTTCCCACAACATCGATTCGAAACTATAGTTGTTCCCAATAGCCTTTAGTCCAAACACCAACTGTAACCACTTTTAGTGGCTTGCGTAACAAAGTTCTTATCAGATTCTTGGCTGAAAGTGATTTTAACAAAGTTAAAGCTCAATGTCCCTAGTTTGCTTGTGGTTATTTGATTGTTTTAAGAGTTGTTCCTCCTTCTGAATAACCTTCAAACTCTAATGTCACCTTCTCTGATGAACTCATATGGCTCATATTGTGTAATGTTCCAAATGAATGTAGACAATTTGAAGACTTCAAAAAGCTTACTCTCAAGATGGGAGATCTTATAGAAGCTAAGGATCTTTATGATAATCACCCTCTGAAGAAAAATGTTAAGATTTACGTCAGAGTTCCTGTTCAAAATCCCATCCCAACGGGTATTCCTCTTGTAACTAGAGGAAAAATTCAACCTTTTCTCATTGAATGCAGATATTTCATGGTCCCCAGGTTCTTATGTAGTCATGCCGTATCACTGATCATAAAGACGTTAATTGTCCTAAAATGAAAGAAAAATAAAGGGTCCTTCAAAGTGAAGGCAGTCATTCTTCTAATGCTAAGTATACTCTGTCAAGAGTGTCTCGATTGATGGCTCCCCAACCACCAGTTATTTCTACTGAATCTGTTACTATTACTGTCTCTGATAATTCGACAAAGACTAAACTGGATGTTTTCATGGATACTCAGGAAGAAAGAATGATTCAAGATAACATGGCTAAAGGCAAATATGTTGTTGTAGCGCAATATCCACAATCCACTTAATAGGATATTCTCACGAGGAAAATCAATATGGGCCCCTTCAACTCTAGACCCGGCCCATTGTAAATCTATGATGTAGCCCGGTTTTAGCCCATCATTCTCCAAGTTCTACCAAAGATGTTTCAACAGAGCAATGTCAACTGAATCAACAAGTGGATCATGTTGTTGGCTTGAGAATGAGTCCCTCTAATATTTCTGGATCGGGTAAATTGGGCCCTATTCGTACGTCAAACTCAGCGAGCTATTTTAAGAGCTATGATGCCTCAGCTAGTTCAACTCAAAAAACTTTATTATCTAGAGAAGAAGTTGTGTCCTTAACAACTGAACATGATACTCTTTCTAATCTCAAACGCAAGATGAGTCCTATAGTTGAGCTCAGGAAACGTAGTAAAGCTTTAAAACCCTTTCTGGCTAGCATTGTGGAAATCCCACCAGAAAACCTTGATTCCTCTGAACCAGATTACAATAACCTATGTCCTCCCACACCAATTTGGGTAATCTCCCCCTGTGAGTCAAATAAGTTTATCCACCCCTATCTATACCCTGAACAAACCATTTAACAGTTTTAATGAGGCTACTAGTAATTTGTATGCTAATAATGGTGTCTATAATATTTCTCCACAAGAGGCTTCTAATCAGGACTTAAATGACACCCATAATTCTCTTCGAAGCGGTGATTCATCTAGTACTCAACTCAATGGTAGTTCTGAATCCACCAATCAGGTAAATCTCACATTTCCTCCTGCTATTTCTGACTCTGAGAATACTCTTCTTAATACCATAAATCAATTTCTTGTTAACAATGTGAACATGCTGGTGTGGAATGTTAGAGGATTAGGAAAAAAATCTGCTAATAAGGAGCTCAACTTGTTACTCAAAAACATAAACCCAGACATTATTTTCCTTTCTGAAACTAAAATGAAGAAAGACACGGCCTCTAGGAAACTGAAAAACATGGGATTTCCTTGTGCTTTTAATGTTTCCTGCATTGGAAGAAGTGGCGGCTTAGTGCTAGCTTGAAAAAAATAAATTGATTTAAACATTTTATCCTCCAGTTCTAGGGGCATCCGTGTCACGACTAATGATATTATACATTCAAAATTTTGTTACATTCATTTCACCTACGGTGAACCTAATAACAACCTTAAGCAAGATTTTTGGAATGACTAGTGTAATCTAGCCCCTACCCCTCCTAGTGAACCAATTTTATTTGTAGGAGATTTTAATGCTCTGTTGGGTCCTGAAGATAAGAATGGTGGCTTAGAGGTTAATCAGGATTATCTTTATAATCTTAGAAACTTATGTGTTGTGTTTGCTTTGCATGATCCTGGCTTTTCTGGTCCTAGATTCACTTGGTCTAACATGCAATCTGGTACTAATCTTATTCTTGAGAGACTGATAGATATCTTATTAATCAGGATGCTGAATCTTTTTTCCCTAAATTTTGTGTTAATAATCTTCCTCGAGACCTTTCTGATCATTTTCCTATGCAAATAGGTTTTAATTTTGAAGACATTAGCATGCCTAAACCTTTTCATTTCATGGCTATATGGATTGAAGACCTAACTTGCAGGGACATTATAGCTAACTCCTAGTCTGCTAATGTTGTTGGGTCTCCAGCCTATAAGTTAAGAGCTAAGCTTTTAAACACCAAAAAAGAATTAAGGGAATGAAATAAATCCTCTTTTGTAATATTCAAACTAATATATCGACCACTAGAGATGACTTGGCTTAATTCCAAACCTCTAACCCCACAAACTATAGCTTTATTACCCGCCTCAAAGCTAGACTAGCCTGCCTGTATAATCTTGAGGAACTATATTGGAAGGATAAACCAAGAGAAGTTTGGTTAATGGAAAAAGACTGTAATACTCCCTATTTCCATAAAGTCACTCTGTTTAGGAGAAATAGAAATGCTATTAGTTGGATAAAAGACTCTAATGGCACTACTCTAACCGATAGAGATAACATTGGAAACTCTTTTGTTGACTATTTTAAAGGTTTTTATTCCTCTCATCCTCAGCAGTTTCAAGATAAAATATTTCAAGCCCTCCCAATCAAATTCTCTGACAATGATAACTACCACCTCAATACCCCATTGACAACTAAGGAGATTAAAAATGAGGTTTTCCAAATGGGAGGTACAAAGGCTCCAGGACCTGATGGTTTTTACTGCAGAAACATTGGGATATTGCAGGAGATTCTGTCATTGATATGGTACAAACCTGCTTTAGGACTGGTCACATCGCTAATGTGTTTAATCACACTAATATAGATCTCATCCCAAAAGTCGCCTTAGTTGATTTGGTTTCTCAATACAGACATATAGGTCTCTGTAATTTTATATACAAAATTTTGTCTAAGACTTTGGATAATAGACTTAAACCATTTATGGATAATCTTATCTCCCAAAAGCAAAGTGCTTTTGTCTCTAAAAGAAACATATCTGATAACATCCTTTTTACTCATGAGGTTATTTACTCTGTTAACCATCATAAAGGAAAAGAAGGTAAAACATCAATCAAACTTGATATGTCTAAGGATTATGATAAACTTGAATAGTATTTCCTTATCAAGGTTCTTTCTAAAATGGCTCTTTCTGAACATTGGATCAACTTAATCCATCAATGTCTTTCTACTGTGTCCTATTTTGTTCTCTTGAAAGGTGTCCCAACTGGTCTTATTAAACCTGAAAGAGGTCTTCGTCAGAGAGACCCCCTCTCCCCTTACCTCTATATCATTTGTTCAGAAACCCTATTTGCCTACACTGATTCCTTAACTAGGCAAGGTCTAATTGAGGAAATTAGAGTTTGTAAAAATGCCCCTACTGTTACTCATGTTTTGTCCGATGATGACTCCCTGCTTTTCTCCATAGCTACTGCTTAGGAATTTTAAAACATTAAATATTATTTGCATAAATATTGTCTTGCCTCTGGTCAAGTGATAAATTTAGATAAATCTGGCATTTTGTTTAGTCCAAAAGTTCCTGAATCTTTAATGCATCATTTGTTTTCAATATTTAATATTCAAATTAGGGATTTGGGTGAAAAATATCTAGGAACTCCCATATTTTTTCAAAAATCTAAAGTTCAAACTCATATGGGCATTCTTCAGTTTGTAGATGCCAGGTTTTCCTCTTGGTATCACAAGCTTCTCTCTCATGCTTCCAGAACTTCTCTGGTAAAACATGTCGGTCAAGCTATACCTATCTACCAAATGGAAGCCTTTTTAATTCCTAAATATTTGTGTATAAAAATGGACTCTCACCTTTGTTAATTCTGGTGGGGAGAAACCTTAGACCCTCATGATAGGAAACTTCTTTTGTTGGGGTGGGATACCTTATGTTCCCCTAAAGATGAAGTGGTCTGGGATTCAGAAATTCCGAGTTAAACAATTTGGCTATGCTTGCTAGAAATGTTTGGAAAACTGGTTGAAAACCCTTATTGTCTCCTGAGTCAAATTTTGAAAGCCAGGTATTTTCCTAAAACTGATTTTCTCAATGTTAAGTGTCATTGTAATTTCTCCTGGACCTGGAAATGCTTGAATATTATTAAAAGAACTTATTAAACCTTTTATCTCATGGATTGCTGGGGGTGGTAAGTTTATTGATCCTTGGTGTGACAAATGGATCCCCGGTTTGGGTTCCGCTAAGCCTAATCCTATAGTACCCCAGGATCCTTGTGTTAAAGTCTCTTATTTTATAAGTTATGAGACTAAAACCTGGAATGTTGCTAGACTAAACACTCATTTCGACAATGCTTCTGCTAAGAAGATTGTTTTTATTCCCTTAAGCCAGTTATGCGCTCCTGATAGAAGGGTTTGGGATCTTTCAAAAATGGAAGGTTTACTTCTAAATCTGCTTCTTTGGAAATGCATTTGGAGACTTATAGTTCCACACTGTGTGCAAATTTTTATTTGGAAGGCTGCCAAGAATGTTCTTCCTGCTAGAACTATCTTGCAAACTAGAATGCTCATAGCTGATGTGGCTTGTCCTCGTTGTGCTGCCACTCGTGAGTCTATTATGCATCCCTTAGTTCTTTGTCCTTTTGCTATTCATGTTTGGTTTTTATCGAATCTACGTATTAATACTTCTGGTTTCCTTGATAGCTCTTTGTATGATGACTTTACTTTTGGCTTATTGATTCTAATTCTAAATTGCTTGATGATCTTCATAATCTCCTTGCTACCATTCTTTGGTCCATCTGAAGTAGTAGAAATAACTTGATTTTTAATGATAAAAAAGATCATCATTCTGCTGTCTTAGGCACAGCCAAAGCCATGCTTTTAACCTCTAAACCAAAAATTCAGATCCATTCTTCTTTCTGTATCAATAGCCTTGACAATTGGGTCCCCCCCACTTTTTGGAAGATTAATTGTAACACTGATGGATCTTTTGATGAATTTAATTTGAACAATTGAGCAGGATATGTGATGAGGGACTACTTGAACAAAGCCTCCTTTTGTGCGCCTATCACTTTTGAAGTTGATTCAGCTGAAGAAGCTGAAGCCAGAGCTATGTGCGCAGTGCTTAAGAAAGCCGTGGAGATGAAACTCACGCATGTTATCCTAGATATAATGAAAGAAAAAAAGAGCATAGGATATTCTTACCTCAACCTGGATGAAAGGGTTATCTCCCTCAAGATTTCTAGTAGTCAGGGTAGCTGGATCATCCTTTTCCATACCATGCTCCAAGCTACTTTCAGAGTTGTTTTTGGGTACCACAAAGTTTTTAATCTTTTTTCTATGATCATTAATTGTCTCCAAATTCTGGCTCTTCCTTTTTTGTTCCATGCTCAAGGGATCATGAATCACCAACTCTTTCTTGTTTTTCATCTCTAATTTTCATCTTTCCCATAATAACTTCTTCTAGTTATTGAAGTCTTTATTGATTTGAGCTTGAATAGCAGCTAAAGAAGGTATATTTGGGTAAGGGTTTGGGACTGAAAGAGAGATTTTAATAAATATGTTATCAGGGTTGATGACTTCAGTGTTGAGATTATCCTTGTTGTGCATATGGAGATGAGCAACATTCTTAATATTGACCTTTTTTATGCTGTATCTTTGGCTTTGATTCCAACAACAAGTTTCTTATGCTTCCTTTGACAAGCCAAGACTTCAGAGTTATGGGTTTGTATTTCTCCCACAATAGGATTCTGAAGTCCTTCTTTGAATATAATGTAGTCTTCAGGACCATCCAGCTCCATTGTGTTATTTGCTAGAATTATTTGTCTTTAAGCAATCCTAAGTTTGATAGCAAACTCCTCAGCAGCATCCTTATCAGAGTAGGATTTCTTGGTTATCTTAGGAATTGGGTTTGATGAAGAAGCATTGATGGGGTTGGGGGTTGGAGGTAAGAGAAATATTTTTAAATCTTTTTGATCTTCACAGAGGGGACCAGGATGATCAAAGATTCTACACACTTTGTAAAATTACATGTCATTCAAGGCATACACAAATTCAAGCCAATAAGAGATAGGGGAGTTTCATAGACATTGATGCCATACTTCAAAGCTCTAGTAATGTCAATATTAAGGAGAATTTTTATATTCTTCTCATCACTATTTTGCATTAAGGTTTTCTTGCCTGTTGAAAGATTCCAGCAGGTCTGAGAATGTTTCTTATATCATGGATGATATGATATGGGATTCTTTTAACAAGAACCCAAATTTTGAAAACATAAAAATTAGCTTCTTCTATAAAATCAGGACCAACAGTGGGAACTTCAGAGAGAACAATGAGCTTACCAAATATTCCTCTAGTTCCCCCTTATCTCAAAATTTTGTAGTCATCTATGTTTCCCAATCTGATTAGGTAGTAGTTTCTTCTTTTTTTCCACAAATCCACATAAGCTTCTCTTCTGAGATCCTAGTATGTGTTGATAAATCTAGAAACATTTCTAGTATAAAAAAAGGCTTTTTAGTATAATCTACCAACAAAACACCTTTTCCAGTTACTTCCTTTTTAGGAAAAATCTTATCAGAGTTGATGAAGACCTTGGGAAAGAGGTCTTCATGGATATTTGATGTGATAAAATATAGTGGTAAATAAAGTGTTCGATTCTCGAGCTTGTGAAGGTAATGATTTTAGAAAATATTGAACTTAATCTAAACTAATAAAAATTAGAAAAATAAACTAGAGAATATTTTTAGAAAATATGGAGAAAACTAGGAATCAAGATTCAGTTATTTCTAACAATTCATGTGATTAATCATGTAATTCTTTTTAACAATTTAATTCAAGTTTGCCAAAAATATGTTTCCTAAAAGAATAATTGTAAATCCTAAGCATGGGACATCAAGAGTAATTAACTAAGCATGACCCATCAAAAGAGAACACAACTATTTAATAAAAACCATTTTTTTCTAATTTAAATACATGCAAATAATAATAAAAGAATTATAAATAATTAATTAAAAATAGACTTACCACATAAAATTGAGAGAAAAACCTCCTCCATCATCCTAGTAAATAAACTTAGCCCATGGAGAAGAAAACTTGCTCAAAAGATCTTTTCATTGCTCAAAATATCGATTACAAGGTTGAATAATAGTGCAACAGCCAAACAGCAACGGGTATATACGTCACAGGAACAGGGTTCAACTGTTACAGCACGGTTCAAGCAAGAAAAGAGAGAAGAAATGGTAACAAGAGCTGTTTGAATTAGCTACAGATATAAGTGTTACTTAGTCTTCTTCTTCGGTGATGGCGTGTGAAGAACACGGTCACCGGCGGTGACCGGTGCAGCAGCAGTTGGCCGGCGATGACCGGAAGTAGCCGGAAATTGACTGTTTCGATCTCTGGCGTTTTCTCCCTGATTTTCTTGGCTTCACTTCGTATTTATAGACTTCACAAACCCTAGAGAGAGTTCTAAACCTAATAGAACTCTCTCGAATCACTACAATTCTTCAATCCAAATCCAAACAGGAACCGAGTCCTGATTCCGGCCAGAATTGGGTTTACAGGGCTGATTTCACGGGATTTTCACTGTATTTTGATTTCTTCCAACTATAATTGCAATGGGTCTTCTTTAATTGCCGAAAACAACCCAGAAATTGCGACCAAATCCTCTTCCCGTTCAAACAGGAACTCCCGATGAGTTAACCAGTGGCTCGGCCGAGTTGACTCGCTGGATCGCTGGGTTGACTCGCCGATTCGACTCGCTGGGTTGACCCGATCCAGCTCAACCCGATCCGAGGGTGCCCCAATCCAAAGTGTGGGTGCCTTGAACCATTTTCCCGGGTGCTTTGAACACTTTTTAGCCAATTTTTCCACAAATCTTTATTCCTCTAATGTACCTACAAAAGCATAAAAACACGTAATATTTGCAAAATCGAATACTAACTTAATAGAAACTAAGGTGCAATTTAGACACTAAAATGTGTCAATCAATATTCAAAGAGGAGTTCATTTGATTGACAAGGCTAGCAATGGATTCTTCTGGTTTTGAAGAAGAAGAGGATGCCATGAAGATGAGAAAGAGCTTTTTGTGGTGGATTTGGATGATTTTCAGATTGGGATATATGGAGCAGTTATAACCAGATATGTAGTAACTTTAATTTGAAATTTGACTGAACATCTTCGGTTTAAACATGTTCCAAAAAACTCTAGAGAAGAAAATTTGGTTAAAGATTGATCCGCCAGTGAAATTTTTCCACCAAAACTCAAAAGTACAGGCCCATGTGCTCAGAGCAGATTGAATCTTCGGATTTGTTTCCATCATGAGGTAAGATGTGTGGGTGAATACTAGCAAAACCTTGAGGGTAAACCTGCAGTGCCATAAACAGACCAAACTACCAAGGAAATAATAATCAAACTTTAAAAAACTGATAAATGAATATATCTTTTCTTAACAGAGTGGTGAAGTGATATTTTATTATCCATCTCAGCAAAAAGGATTATGTCTAGATGAATAGCCGTTTCCCTCCTTTTTGTAGTGAGCGTTTGAAAATTGCTGACAGTGTATCTCTTGGGCTATATCATCTTGAGCTTTAAACTGCAGCACTAAATTTTACTAAAAGTTTTTATGCTAGAAAGCCCAGTGGTGCTATTCGGAATCACTTGCACCGGAGTGATTGAGACAAATTGGTACCACCAGTTAGCCATGACTAGGTCACAATTGGGAGGGTAGTTAGGGTTATTGGTAACCAAAATTTGGTTTATGACTATTCCAGAGGCCAAGCACCAGAATGCGAGAGAAACCTTTTCATGATGATTAATGTTTGAGGGAGATAAAATGAAGTTGGACTCCATGAGACTTAGTTGAGTCTGATATGTAAGGTACCCAACAAAGTGATGATATTTAACCACATAAATAAACCCAAACCATAAGGCACCTTTTCCATTAAAAGAATTAAAAAACCAAATATTTTACCACTAAGACATTGCTGCAAACATTGCCAAGGAAGGGATATTTCCAACCACTAGGGGTATAATGCCTAGTGGTAGCCAAACGTCTCGAATGATAATTGCAGTTGCATTCTTTAAATACCATAGGGCTTTGCACATTAAACCAAACAACAAAAGGAGGTTAAAGGGGAATTGGGGTAGATAAAAGGAAATTTATATCCTGCAGAATTAATATACTCTTTCCTTTGCCTCTTTCCTCTTTTCTGTTCATCTTCTGCTCCCCATTTCTCAAATCAGAAACATCACAATAAGAAGTAGGTTTGTAGCTGTGTTATCTATAACAGAACCAAAAAAGGAAGATGACAGAGATATTGTTTGTTGATGATCATGGGGTTTGCTTTGAAATGCCCGAATTGTTGCTTAAGGATGAGTATTTTACTAAATGGGAGATGGATGAAATTGATGTTGATGATGGGTCTTTCGGTGGTGTACATGAAGTGGATTATGTACTATGAATTTGAGTGATTCTTTAAGGATATCTAGGGGACCATTTTTTTTTTAAGGATAAATTAGAAAAAAATATAAAAAAAAAGTTCAAATGATTAGTTTACTTATTTCTTGTATAAAACCAAACAAACCTATTTTTTAGAAACGGGGAGTAGAAAAGTAGGGTTTACAATTCTATAATTTTTGTGTGAGATCAACGCTATTAGTCAAAAAAAAAAAACGATTCTTCTCGGGATTTTCCATGATAGGAAAAGCAGAGTTGTGCTTTAAAATTAAGCACCAATAACAAACAAACCCATTTCTTGAAGTTTATAAACCATAGAAATTCTGAATCTTTTACATTAAGCATTTTTGGGACGTCACTTTAGTTTGCAACAAATGGCAACCTCATGGGATTGCTGTCGACGGAACAACTTAATAGCTACCAAAAGGATCTTAACTTTTCTTTTGCTTTCTAAAAAGGTTTCCAAATTTTACATTAGAGATTACTGAAGGGATGGAGTATGAAAAGAATTGTTCAGCTGAATTTATGAGGTTTGGCCATACAAGTGTATGTTTGGATGTTTGGTTTTAATTGCGATGAGAGGTAGGGTAGTGCATATTTAATTTAAACTATAAAGTGAACGCGCCACCAATCTTTAGTATCTGGCGTCAATATTTCAGAAACCAAAACGGCGGCGCTCATTGTAAAACGGCCATTATACTGTCAATGGATGGAATTTGAAAGTATAGGCATCATGACAAGACAATCATTTCTCAAAAAAAAAAAATTACGAGCTCATAAGTGCACATTTTCTTCAGGCAATCTGAAAGTTATGGGAACCCTATGCTTATCATATCATCGCTCAATTAATAAGTGTTTGCAAATGCTATTTAAACAAACACATTTCCTTCTAAATGAGCAGTGGGACTATAAATGAACGAAGTAATGACTGATATACACTAGTCTTTTGTCCTTAGCCGAAGACTTAATCCCATGTATCACAATTGGGCTTCATCTAAACTGTAGCATCAAGTCTTTGTGAAATGAAATTGACAAGCAAATACTCACGTAACTCACCTAGTCTCCAGTCTCAGGCACTCAAACCCGAATGGAAGTTTTGAATAATGATTAACCAAAGATGATCAGGTTAGGCAGCTGAGGAGGTACTGAATTCAAAATCCCAATTCCCAAGTTTGAAAACTATTAGTGCTCAGAAGCTGAGTACCTTCAAGTGACCACTGGCCAACTCTATCTGCTACGCCTCTGTGACATTTGATGAAAAATGCATCCTTTCCACCTGATAATGCTCCACTCACTGAGCAGAGAAATGCCAAAAAAAATAGTGTTGAGCTCTTAATCGCACACTTTCTTCAGATAATCTGAAAGCTATGGGAACTTATCCACATCGTGCTTTGACATATCATTGCTCAATTGATGAGTTGTTTGCAAATGCTATTTAAAAAGGCTTATTTCCTTCCAAATGAGCAGTGTGGGACTATACAGTATACGATTGAGTAATGAATGTGACCGTGTGAGTGATACACTGAAATGAAATTGTTAGCCGATGCCCCAGTCTAAACCCAGGTATCACAATTGGGCTTCAGTTATACTGCATCACTAAGTCTGTGAAATAAAAAATTGGCAACTACTCACCTCACTGGTCTCCATTTTCAGGCACCAACTCCATCAGCTACACCTAACCAAGTGACATTTGATGAAAAAGAAGCCTGATATAGGGGCTCCAACATCAATAGAGGGGCTCCAATAATAAGACGAAATAGGGACACTATGAAGTAAAACTCAAAAACCCCTTATCCATAATATTTTCACAATACCCAAATCACCCTTTATTAATATGTTAATTACCTTAAATAGTGAAAATTTAATTAAGCTAATCATGGTTAATTAAACTTAATCTTTGACTAACACAAATTGAAATCAATTTTTTTTTTTTTGATTTGTGATTTGGGGATGAAAAACTAGATGAAATGTGAGAAAAAAAATTCGTTTTTTTTTTAAACCCTAGTTTTTGATTTAATCAACCATAGTAACCATTTACGTCTTTCTAGATTAAAATCTTGATCATTTTATGGCTCAAATTAGATGAAATCACGAATTGAAAGTTTGATTTTGTGTGATTCAGAGACAGTTACGGTTGGGTTTCATTACGAACCCAACCGTAACACCAAGAACACCGAAGAACACCTACAGTTACGGTTGGGTTTTGACTCCAAACCCAACCGTAACCTCAAGAACACTATGAACACCCTTTGAACACATAGTTACGGTTGGGTTTGGCTTAAAAACCAACCGTAACTCATCCTTTTTAGCATTGATTTTTGAGGTCAAATTTGAGTTTTAAAATCCAAATTTTGAAGTTATTCAACCATTTTAACTAGATTGTAGGTAAATTGGGTCATTCAAACACACAAAAACCGAAAAATCAACAAATTAGAGATTCCAAATTTTGAGTTATCAGTAGAATTTACGGTTGGATTTTGGCTAAAAACCCAACCGTAACTAATTATGTTAGTTGCATGTTTCATGATATAGTTATGGTTGGGTTTTGCATTAAAACCCAACCGTAACTAATCTTTAAACCCCAATTGTAAAATTATATAAATAAATTTTGAGATTTTTTCATTTCTATCTTGTAGAGAATTGAAAGACGAATCTAACCCAAAAAAAATGAGGTCAATCGGACATCGTATGAAGGAGTTATGATCAAAACGGTGAAT
>JAJJMC010001317.1:2052220-2110333 GCA_023531435.1 Papaver californicum
CCCCTAGGACATCCCTTATCGTAAAATTGGGTCACCTTGGCTCAACTAGGAGCCCCTCTATTGATGTGGGAGCCCCTATATCAGGCTTCATGAAAAATGCATCCTCTGCACCTGATAATGACTGCCTGACATTGTTATACTCTGGATTACATAGTCTTGATATTATTTTCATGCCAAAAGACCATGACATCAAGATTCATCACTTAACCGCCATGAGAAAAATGACCTCAAGTAGAAAATCACACTAACATCAAAACTCAAAAGGTGTATTTGGATTTATTTTAAGGCTGAAACAGCTTGGTAATGTACACATTAAATTGAATATTGCTTAGCTTTAACATTAAAGTTTCTCTAAACGCTGTTTCAGTAGCATGCGAAAGGGAATAGGGTATACAAGTCAGGTTGACATGTTCACCTGATTCATGAATCCTCTGGCATATGTTTTATACAACCAAGACCCAAGTCGGCATCATGAGATTCTTATAGGCCATTTTACGCCTAAAGTGATGCATCCTATGTCATTTTGAGATACGGCTAGATTTACCGGGGGTTTGTTCACATCCGCCATTTGCACCTAGCATCACCTGCCATTTTAAGAGGTCTAGAAGATTGGTCGAAATTCAACCTGGAAAAGGGGTACCTACAGCGAAAAAAGGGGAAGTAGTATCTTCTCATATAATTACAATTAAACTGAATGAAGAGGAACTACAAATTCAAGCTAGGGTTGTTTTGTACTACAGAAACTATAACAGTCACATCGTCAAGCTTTCCCCCACTGTATGATGTATAGCCTGCAGCCTTCGCTGCATCTGCAAAGGGACTCCTTCCTAACTTCGACCGTCCTACTTCTTGCGCTCTATTAACTAAGAAATCTGCTATTTCCTGTGAGAAAGAAAAAAAGAGTATCTCAAAGGGATGAAACTTAGTGGGAAGCCAGGGTAACAGTTTGAAACTCCATACACACAAATGTGCACATGATAGTTAAGACTTCAGCAAATGTAGCCGGCTGTCGGCTATGGCATGAGAGTTGGAATATTCAGAAAAATCCACAGAGAAAAAGAAAAATGTAGGACCTTAGGTTTCAGATTGACTTCCAGTGACTTGGAGACGATCAATGCTATCTCTTGCTCATATAAATTATCAAAAAGACCGTCAGTTGCAG
This sequence comes from Papaver californicum, assembly GCA_023531435.1. Classification (NCBI taxonomy): domain Eukaryota; kingdom Viridiplantae; phylum Streptophyta; class Magnoliopsida; order Ranunculales; family Papaveraceae; genus Papaver; species Papaver californicum. Next base: position 2,053,383 of record JAJJMC010001317.1, read on the forward strand.
CAATGATTACATCACCCTCTTCCAAATCAATATCGTACTTCTGAAACAAAAAATCAGATGCTCAGGTTAATTTTTAAGTCAGGATTCAATTCTTTTAAAAATCATATACAATGGGGAATTGAGCCCACATGGAGACAGTACAGGGTTTCGTTTTGAAGAAAGAAAAATCTTCAGTCGAGGTCATTCTTGCTAAACTCACCTTATTCTCATGCTTAAACCATCATCTTATCATTGAAAATACACTTGCAATCAACAGTTTAGTAGATGGCCAAATGAATGTTGTTTCTACAACATGTGGTAGAGACACAACTATGACATGGTATGATTTCAGCGACAATGATATTTGCAAAGACAAGAATGCATGATTGCAAAAAATCAACCATAGCACTATTTCCATGTTTGCCTGCATGCCCTCTGTATAGAATGGTGAAAACAATGTAAGTAGATCCTAAATCTTACTTCCGTATCTTATGTTTCAAGGAACAGGAAGATCACAGTGCCATTCTTTATCAAAGCAGGAACTGTAAAGAAATAACTATAGGTGCTGCAGACGTGGTACATAAATCCACTTAAAGGCCTAAAAAATATTTTGAGCTATTTGTAAAAGATATATCTCAGATAAACCCTTCATATATAAAAGACAATGACGACAAAGCTACCTCTATCATCAATGTGGGATCATCTCCTCTCTCAATCTGTAATGGAAAGTTAAACCCATGCAGCATTGGCGAGGATCTTCTGACAACAGTACCATTTCTTATAATGATGAAACCAGAGTCTCCAATATTTGCTGCATGAAAAACCTGCAGGCACGCTGACTATTATCAGTAGAGACCTATACTAATCGCAGCTAGCAAAGATTTTTTGGATCAGTGCATGATTCTTTTCTGTTTTGATGAGGTAACCTTAACAGTAACACTAAACTTGGTTTACCTAAAGCATCAAATTGTTGTTATGTGAACTCAGTAACCAGAAGCATATCCCCAGATGGCATATAGAAAAGTCAATAAAGGACAGAAGCAAACTCGCGCTCACTAGTATCCAATGACCAACTACTAACTTCAGTTTCATCTTTCTTGAAATTATGCTTTGATAGTTTGATAACACAACAGTGAATTTTACTTTTTCTAGTGAGGCTCACAAATATTTCTTTGGCCTTGATAATATCTAAGAAGGTAAGAAGATGAACCAGATTGATGTTACTTTTTCCCCAACAATGGAACAAACAACACAAGATTTAATTATAAAATGAACATACCTGACCATCAAAGTAAGCAACCAAAATGGTTGAGGACCCAAGAGAACGTGCCTTTGCAGCACTACCAATAAGAACTTTGTCTGGCTCAGTCACTGTAATGCTTTCACTCACTGATACAATCCTTGCACAGTTTTCCATTAGCTCTTGAGCATATAATCCTGCATTAATCCCTGAAAAATAACTATGTACATAGTATCAGTTTCATCTGAATGATATCTAATTTCAAAGGCACTGAACAAAAAGAAACTTGGATCAGCAGCCATCTACCAAACTAGTAGCTCTCTATGAAGTTCCTTCAAATGAAACACAGAGCCCTAGCAAAGATATCAATTTATTACCCTATCCTTCCAAGGAAACAAAATCTAATACGGGACAAGTAGAATTGGGGTAAAGTAGATGACACCAAAGTTAAAATGAGTACCTTCAAGTGACCACTGACCAACTCCATCAGCTACACCTAACCACCTCTGACATTTGATGAAAAATGCATCCTCTCCACCTGATAATGCCTGGCATTGTTATACTCTGGATTACTAATCTTGATATCTTTTTCAAGCCAAAAGACTGTGATGTCAAGATTCATTACTTAACAACCATGAGAAAAAAGATGAAAACCACACACTAACATCAGAAGGTGTTATTGGATTTTTGACGCAAACTAAGATTGGGAATGTACACACTAAATTGAATATTGCTTAGCTTTAGCATGAAAGTTTCTCTAAAGTACCATGTAATTCGCCCATAATTGAAGATGGTCATTGTTCTTCCTCCTCATAGAAAACGTTACAACCAGAAACAGAAAGGGGGAATGAAAACTTGGAAGTGTCAAAATTGGGAGCGTATACTTCTTTGCACATTAGAGATTATGAATTTGAAATTCAACACCTAAGTTAATGATATAGGTTTAGAAATAACATACCCACCACTAACATACTAGCATATGGGAGCATGACAGAACATTAATAAGCTTAAGAAACCAATAAAGAATCTCACTACAAAGAACCCAAAGCATAAATTATTTCATCCAGTTTACTAAAAGAGAAGAGCACTGATTTCAAAAAGGAGGTACCTTTGAAGGATGAGGTAGCATAGCAGCACTTGAAGATAGGACGAGACCTGGGGTAGAAACAGCTGGTATCTCCCTATATCATAAGTAGGACGATGAAAAATCAGTACTTTGTGGTAGCAAAAAAAAACAACAACAAACAAACAAGATAGATCATATAGAAATGAATAGGAGTCCTCATAGTTATTATTTAGAAGGGTGAAATTATAGCCACAAGAAGGAATAATAGTTGTTCTATCTACAACAGATATACTGTATTTGGTACTACATAAATTAATTTCTCCAAGGAAGATAAGTATTCAGCAATCAGACTTCAACCCTGCCACCTCTTTAATGAAACAAGGCCAGATATGAAGGGGGACTCACTTTCCTACAAAGGAAAGAAAACTAGAATATGGAAGAGGGCTTGAAAAAGCTTAGTTTCTGTGACAAAGCAACAACTTTGCCAGGTTCAACCAGAATTAAAACATAAATACATAAATAAGTTTCCCTTCCTTTTAATTTCTCCCAGAAGGAGTGAGTTATCCTGACAGATGTATAATATCACATGTACAGCCAGTTTTTAACGTCAGTGTTCATTCCAGACTATGGTGATTGAAACTTTTAAAGTGGACTAAAAGAGTACTTTACTATATATTCAAGACGAAAGATCACTTACCTGCTTGAAGTAAGAGGAATTTCAGCATCTTGGGACTTTAAGACTCCTAAGCTTGTTGCTTCAGAAGTGGCATTGTTCTCTGAATCTCCTTCACTGCTTTCTGTGTGTAACATTACCACGGGCTTGATGTCTTCTATCTACGGTCAATTAAAAGACCCATAACCAGTAACTGTTGGTTAGTAGTTTCACTGAAACTCAAAATCTCATTTCTTAGAATTATTAGCGAGCAGTTTTCTCGCAAAATTATTTAACTAATACAATGGCCATTGGCTAATGCACAAAAATGAAATCACTCCTACACAATCCTCAAAAGTTATGGCCAGAGACAACTAAAACTAGAGCCACATGTAGGAAGGCGCTGACCTTATGAACAATACAAAGCAGCATCTGGTCACTATTTTGGTACTTAAAATGAGCTCATAAAGGAAACCCATAACTAGGAGGCATGCAGGTATCTGAAAATTTTCATCAAATTTCTTAACCTAGACTACATTTACTTGAAAATTAACAAAAAAAGATAGTTAGCATGACCAAAAGCTCATGTAATCAAACAAACTATTCTGTCTACATGTATAAATAAGGGATGTGCATGCTTTTACTATTGCTAATTTAGCAATCAAGTAATCTTGACCTCTTTGATTATTAAATAGTTTCGACAAAAAGCATCTGCAGCGAATAACATATCTTCTCAAAGAATGTACATACAAAGTAAAGAGGACTAACCTCTACTGCATTTGGAACTGTATTTGTCTCACCAAGCTCCTCAAGAGTATTATTTACATCTGCGGCAGGATCAAGCTCTTTGAGATTGTTATTTACATCTGTGGCAGGATTAAGCTCTTTAACATTGTCATTTACATCAGTAGCAGGATCAGGCTCGGCATACGTAGGCAGAGGTATTTTGACCACATTAACCTTCTCATTAGTTTCTTTAGAACTGCTAATTTCTTGGTCCTGATTGGGGACAAACTCTCCAGCTGACGGTACGTCCAGAACATCAGCACTGATATTAACCTCACTACCTTTATTGGTTTGTTTTACTTCAGTAACAGGATCAGCTTCTCTAGCAGTAGGCTGAGACATAAGTTCATCAACATGCTTCTTTTCAGAATCTGCCTCCGATGTCTCGGAATCAGTAGAATGTGTAACAAATTTATCAACTATATCCTCTTCAGGATCTTCCACACAAACAGAACTCTTCCCTTCATCTAGAGCAATAGTCTGAGGCACAAGTTCATCCACATGCTTCTTTTCAGAATCTGCCTCCGATGTCTCGGAAGCAATAAGATGTGTAACAACTCTATCATCTGTATCCTCTTCTGGATCTTCCACACAAACAGAACTTTTCCCTTCATCCAGAGCAATAGTCTGAGGCCCACGTACATCAACAAGCTTCTTATCAGAATCGGCCTCCGAAGTCTCGGACGCAGTAGCATACGTAATAACTTTGTCATTCGCATTCTCTTCAGGATCCTCCACACAAACAGAACCTTTTCCTTCATCTACAGCAATAGTCTGAGGCATGAGCATGTCCATATCCTTCTCTTCGGATTCTTCGCCAGAGTCAATAAGCGCATCTACATCAAGGACAGAGTCAGGTTCTGAAGCAGCACCTGAATCAACACCATCAATCACACTAGTGCTGTCCACATAACCTTCTTCAACACCCAAACTTCTTTCAGAACCATGAACCGCGTTAGACTGCACACTTGGACTAATTTGTACATTTCCAGTAGTATCTTTTTCCACCTTCAATCCTACACTATCTTCAGAAGTTGACTCATCTACAGCTTCCTCACTCTTTACAGGGATGCTAACTTCTTCTTGAACCAAATTTTCATCAATTGCGGTATCCACAATGGAACCGTTATCCTGTTCAAAATCAGATACTGATAGAGTATCCGTTTCTTTTATAAATTCCGTGGAAACAATCTCAATTCTCTCATCACCACTGCCACCAATCTCAGGCATAACTACGTCTTCTTCTCCTTCAAGCAATTCTACTTTTTTTTCACTCATAATCACCGCACCTTCAACTGCCAAAACTTCATCGCCTTTCACCACACCTTCAACCTCAAAATCTCCCTCTAAGGAAGTCGATTTTTCAGATTCCATATCATTTGGTGGTGCACCAAACCTGTAAATTACGCTTCCGTCTGAACACTCTGTTGAAACGATCAAATGCTGTGTGAATAAGCATACCACAATGCATAACCAGATAGATCTCAAATCAAAGACTCGATCATTTCTACAAATTTTCATTTTCAAAAAAACTGAGCCAATATATCAAATTTAAACAACAACATCCACATAAAACAAAGCAAATCAACGATCAAGACATTCATAAAATCACTCTCTTCCGCAATCGAGAATCTGAATTTCAAAAATTCACTTATAACTAAATCAAATCTTCACTAAATTCAAGACAAATTTCTCCTTCCAAAGCTAAATTACAATTATGCCACTGAAAAATGAAAATTTCAGAGAGTGGTTTACCAGTAATAGAGTGATGACTGAAATCACTAGAAACCGTCTCTGATGGTGTAATTGTTGTTGTAGTTGAGGTTTTTGCAAAAATCGGTTGAGTTGATCTTCGTTTTCTGGACGATAATTGATGAAATTGAGTGAGTCGATTGAAATTATAAGGTTTTGAAGAAATGCAAAGTATAGAAGAAGTGTGAAAATCAAGAAATGTTGTTGTGAGAAAATGATCAGCCATTGGAGAGCAAATCAGGAGGTGTTATTTATAACTAGGGTTTATGGAGGAAAGAAGGAGGAGGAGGGAGAATCATGGTTCCATTGGTGGCTGATGACACAAAGAAAATCAGGGAAATTAGACACGTATTGATTATAGTTGTTATTTAGTTACACCTTTTTCATCTGGTCTCCTGTGACGCAGAACTGAGCGAGGAGGATAAGCTTATGTATGCATTATATATCCACCCAAACATGATTAGATTAAAACACCACCCAAAGGAAATGCTGCAAAAATGAGACTGCTCTGGGGAAATGTCACAAGGATGCTGATTTTTGTTTTCCATCAAGTTGAAAAGATTTTGGCTTTAGGTTTTCCGGGTTCCGGTGATTAAAATGCAATGTCATTTGGTGCACATTAAACTAGACTTCTCGTGTTGTACATCTAAGTTTGATTTATTTTCTGAGTGTTAAGCTTAAGAGGATTTGGCTCATTGTACAAGTAGCGAGAGTGGCTTGTAAAGCTCTTAGAACAAGCAGATATCATTGTAGTACAGTGGTTAAGTTATTGGCCGATCACGCTGGTGACCAGATAAAAAAACTCTTAGAGCTGATTGGCGAGGGATCATAATTGGTGGGGCATTTTTTTCTCAATCAAACGGACGATCCTAACCCAAAATCCGACCTTACCACCTATATGTCATGGATGTGAACCGTAGATAGAAAATGGTAGGTCCAGAAATGCTTCCCATGGAACAATAGGGAGGACACATGAGGGTGTATTTTTTTGGTGTAAAAAATCCGGTAGATAGAAAGCACTTTCGACCAAAATCAGCTCAACTCAATACCGTATGCAGCAGCAGCAGGCACTATGCAGTAGACACTAGATATTACTAGTTTGCGAAGACAAAGGGTAGTGGTGAGATGTCTTTGCATCCCTCACAAAGAAGAGGACCTACCAAACTAAAAACTATTGGCTGAAATGAAGTATACCTGAAAAATCTCTTACAACAAAATTAGAGGTGCATCTGCAATCCACGTGTATGGACAGTACATAGATTCGGATGTAGCTTGCAATCTTATTGGTCCGAAATCTATCCAATTTGGATTCAAAAAGATTTCCATCATCTTCATAAAATGGTGTCTATTAAGTGTTATCAGTATCAAAGAGTATTCCAACACACACCCATTGTTTACATCTCTCTCTAATCTAAAAATATACACTACTAAAAACACTATCTAACATTTTCAAGAGAAGAGAGAAATGGCAGTAGCTACAAATTCTGCTGTAGTGTTGAATGCTCCATTCTTATCTGGAGGAAAAAGAAGCCAAAGTTTGTTCTCAACAACAGCATCCACTGCTAAAACTGTTGTTACTTCACGTAAACTCGTCATTGTTGCTGCAGCTGGCGCAAAGAAATCATGGATTCCTGCTGTTAGAGGCGGTGGTAACCTCGTCGACCCAGAATGGCTAGACGGCTCGTAAGTATCCACACTTTCTCTATTTAGACCGCAAATTTTGTGCACAATCTTTCAAAGAGTGTGCACTAAATCGGACTCGTTGGGTTATATGGTAATGAAAACCATTGTTTGATAATGTGGTATTTAACATTTTTGCTCTTTCTGGATGATAATGGCAGATTGCCTGGAGATTTCGGTTTTGACCCATTGGGTTTAGGCAAAGACCCAGCCTTCCTCAAATGGTACAGAGAAGCCGAATTGATCCACGGACGATGGGCAATGGCAGCAGTTCTTGGAATCTTCGTTGGTCAAGCTTACAGTGGCATTCCATGGTTCGAGGCAGGTGCTGATCCAGGTGCCATTGCACCATTCTCATTCGGATCTTTGTTGGGAACCCAGCTTCTGTTGATGGGATGGGTAGAAAGCAAGAGATGGGTAGACTTCTTCAACCCTGAATCTCAATCTGTAGAATGGGCTACCCCATGGTCACAAACTGCAGAGAACTTCGCTAATTCTACCGGCGAACAAGGTTACCCCGGTGGAAAATTCTTTGACCCATTGTCATTTGCCGGTACCATTCAGAATGGTGTGTATGTCCCAGATACTGAGAAATTGGAGAGACTAAAGTTGGCTGAGATTAAACATTCGAGGCTTGCCATGGTTGCTATGCTCATATTTTACTTTGAAGCTGGACAAGGGAAAACACCTCTTGGATTTCTTGGATTGTAATTAAAACATGTCTAAATTTGAACTTAAATCTTGTATTGTATTTAAGTGAAGTATCGTAGAGGTATTAAGCGATGGAGATTACGGTACGAACGATATGCCTTAAAACTGGGGTTTGGAGGTATCTTAGACTAATTCCGTCTCCAAAATTCAAAATTCTTTCACCTTGTAGCTTCTGTTGGTTCACTTCTTTTGTTTCCTTGTAAACGTTATGGCAAGGAGGGAAGAATGAATGACAGATTTGTAAGATATGTATTCTGTTCAAGAATCTAGTTATTACTTATTTACATCAAACCTTAAGATGATCTTGTATGTTTCTTGAAAATTAAGAATTAAGATGATTAATTTCAAAGTTCGAGCCAGCCAAACAGAATAGGTCTCATGTTGCCATAAATGAACTTTGCTGCAAGAAGACAAGCTGTGTATGGTGGAAACTGGCAATGATGGAACTAGCTTACCTAGGCTGGATATTCTTTTCTATGCAAATTCATAATCACAGTATTGAGATGTACTTGAATACTAGAACAACCACATTGTTTTTAGAAAACCAGCAAGATTCGAGAAAATTTAAATGAGCTATAATTCGGTCTTGTCCAGTGGTAAAGACGTAGGTTGGGCAAATGATATAAGGTTTGATCTGTACAAGTAAGGGTGTGTGTGAGAATAATGATCTCCGGATTCTATAATCAATCTCTATGCTTTGAACTTCGAGAGACAGGTACACATGAAATATCAGTTGATAGTTGTACCATCCCTTGTTTGGAAAATGGCAACAGAAGGTAGTTTAAGGTGACGCCTAGCAGCGATCCTCGTTATATTTAATAGCATATTCTACAAGTTCCTCAATTTGAGTTTTTCTCTCGAGAAATCATATTGCTGTTGCTCATGTGTGAAATACGAGTATTGATGTAGGTAGTCTCCAAATGTCAGCTAGTTTGACTTGGGCTTAGATTGGAAAAAAGTAGGCTTGGGTTTTATGAGTTTTTATTTTTTTGGGCTGGTCCGCTGGAAAAACATCTGCAGGATGCAACCTGGAAAAAAAAATCCATCACAGTGAGTCAGTGACAAGAAGATCAATTTTTCAGCGGATAAATTGGCTAAGAGGAAAGCTGAGGAGAGGAGATGTTGTGTTATACTGGCTAGGCCTGAATGCCTCCTGCTGCGTTTCTCTGAAACACCACGCAAATCCTATTTAAGATTTTCTTTACATTTTGCTGTGAGTTCTAGCCTGCCCTAGTATGTTGTGGTAGCATGTGTGTTTTCTTTTGCTTCATAAAATTCATTTTTGATTGACAAAAATAAAATAAAATAAAATCGGTTAGGTTAATGGGGTTTTCTTCCAAGGCTAGGCAAAAAACACTGATAAACAATCACCGACTAATGGGATCGAAGCTTTGATCAAAAGATTAAAAGTCACACACTCTACCACTGAGCTAAGTCGGCAGTTGGTAATACACTGGGGTGAACATTTATATAGTTTAAATAAGATTGATTTCCCTCTATAACGAAAAAGTATCCCTACTCTAGGTATGAATTTACGTTTGATGTTTGGTTTAATCCTCCAATTATTGATATTGATTGACTTATCATAGTTCATTTGTTGTACCATTCCATGATTGAGGGGCTGTGGTTGCAATCATTTACATCCCCATTAAACAGTTGATACGATCTCGAGTATCTAGTCTCAACTCACATTAATCTCTTCAAAATCTACACTCAAGAATGGACGCATCATAATTTTCTTTTGCCTTCCCATACCCACAGTAGATTTCCGCTGAAGTCAACTAACATAGTTACATAAAACATTAACTAATGAGAACATTTGAATCACATTCTTTTACCAAATCATGATTTTTACAATATTAACAGCCTTCGAATTGTCACTGTAATATAATGTTAAAGTCGTTGGATAATAATACCAATAATTTGAGTTCCAAATTCATCAACACTAGAAAACCAGCCTTAGTTTAGACCTTTGTTCGTATCTTAATCTGAAACCGTAATATAATAATATCTATTGCCCCATTTTGGTCACCCAACAAATGAGGATGTTTAGGACTTTAGTGGTTCATGAGGTGTCATACTTAGCCTTAACAGTCATCAAGAAACATAAAAATCAAAGTGTCCAAAAATTGGGACCATAAGTAACCAAGCAGGTAGGAAAGGGAACTCAACTGAAAATGAAGGTTAAAAATTGAATATAAATAAATATCATTGATTGATAGTATTAATTTAGCAAGCAGTAGGTAATCTCCTCTAATTGATGTAAGAAAGGAAGAAGTTGTTGTGACTTTGTTAGTTTTCTACATCATCATCTCCCACTTGGTAGGACCTTGTATAATTCTCAGCTGCTGATGATGATCGATGTTGAATTTTGTTTGAAAATGATTTATCATCTGCTCTTTTTCTTTTGATTGTCCGCATTAAATAGTCACTTGAACAATACTCTTTCTTTCGAGGATATATATGTACGTAATTAGAGATGCAAATGGCAGTATATATTACTTTTGCCATCATACTCGTATGACAGTTGAAGTGATTTTTTTAAGTGCTTATGGGGTTGATAATTTAAGTAGCTAATGGAGTTACTTTGGGTGATAATAAAGTGATTCTTCAAAAAATATCTTAGAAATAATAATGGCATCACCACTTGGTAGGTGATAATATCCCATGTACTGTAAGTATCAGTTGATGTTGAGATTTATGTTGAGATCATGGGATATTTATCATATTTTGCAATTTCACTGTAGCAGCACTGTTTAGTTATTATTATTAGTTATCATTTTCGGTTACTACCTAATGAAGATAAGAATTAGAAGTCTAGATAGTTATTACCGTTCACCTGGATACAAATTCAATGCATAGGTCATTGTAGATGATGATCCCCTTTGGTTACATTTTTCACAATACTAGTTCATGTGAAAGAGGCCTAGAAACCATTTTATATGCGACCCAGTGCAGTGGCGGATTTGCGTGGTCAAGTGGGGTCTTGTGAGTCACTCAGTTTTGTTTGTAAGAATACTGGGTAATAAAAAAAAAAGTAAAAACAATCCAATTTCAAATTAACTTTTATAGAGATAAAATTTCAAACAAAACTTGAATCCGCGTAATTTTGAATCTGCTTCTAGTTTTTATGGTTTTTAATTTTGATCAGGTTTTCCGCGTTCAATGATTCGATGCAAATGGTAGAGTCTGCTATCGATACTTCTTATTATTTTTTCTAATTATTTTTCTAATGTTTCTAATTCCTACTAAAGCATTTAGGCGAGACATCGATTGAAAAAATGACGATGCACCCCTTCCTCTTAACTTTGGCTACTATAACTTGAAGTTATATATACATCAAATAATTATCAATTTTTTTAGGTCCCTACGACCTACATCGTGTTCATTTGGATCGTTTGTTTATTTTTTTTCTAATATTTGTATCGTTTTTATTTGGATCGTTTGTTTTTTTTTTTTTTTTCCTAATGTTTGATTTGAGTTTTGATTTGGCTGATACATCTGATTCTGAGCTATTTGAATCAAGCATCATTTTGTACCTGACTTGTTGAGCATATATTGGACTAGAATAAAAATTTTCTACAATTCAACAATTTTATTATTTTAGATTCAGATAAGTCGGATCCGGAGGAATCAGTTGAGTCAAAAAAAAAAAATATTAGTATATTAATTAAGCAGAGTACAGTTAAAATAAGAACCAGTAGTAGTTAAAGATCTACGCGAGCAGTTTATGCACCCCCAATTGGTTTTTGATGTGGCTAGCATCATATAACAAGATAGCAATGTCTTTTGGTGCAAAGCAAGATAAGCACTTCTGGCTTGGAATGATAAGGTTGCTTCTTTTTTTTTCCCTAACTCAACTCACTCGTCTGAATCTGAATATGATTCTGAAATATCAAATAATAACAATGTATAAAACTTATGAATTTTATGTGCTCGATGAGTATTAGGAACAAAATCATATCTGACACAAATATCTCGGACATAAGAAAAAATAAAAATAGAAAGGGACCTCGAATCAGATGTTGAGTCAGACTTATATTCCAAAAAAGATCTAAACAAACAACGTGTTGTGTATGTTACTTTGAACCTTATTTTTATCAGAACTTTTCTCTGCTTGTTGAAGCCAAATACACGACTTTTTTCTGTTTACCAACAGTACTTATCAGAATAAATATTGGTTATTGTTAGAGTTAGTTTAGTTAGTCAGTCATCACATGTGTGAGAGATGTGTGTGACTCCACATGTGTGAGTGTTGTGTGCACTGGTATGTGTAGGTTAGCATATTGTGTACGTTAGACTACTATATAATCTGTGTAATATAGTCTTGCTTCTGTATTGAAGAACAGAATCTTCAATAACATTTTCGTTCACCACAATCACTATTAGAAATTCTTCATGGTATCAGAGCTACAATCTCTAACGAGTTGTTCTTGATTCTTTTTTTTTTAGATATAGTTTTCAATTCTTCAACATCAAACAACATTCTACACAACATTAACAATGGAGAATACAAATTCTTCAACATCAATCAACTCACATTCATCAACAGATGCAACAAATCTTTATCAACAATATCAAATTCAGTTACCATTTCAAAACATTTGTAATTTTGTATCTTTAAACTTGATTCAACCAACTATCTTCTATGGAAACATCAATTTGGATCCAATAAGCACAAATCTCTTAAGATTTGTTGATGGATCTTATCCTGCTCCTACTTCGATGATTCTAGTTAATGAGGTATTAACATCAAATTCTGAGTATGTTTTTTGGACAGCTATGGATCGATTTGTTATGTCCTGTCTCAATGCAACATTCACTCAATCTATTTCTGCTGGTGTTCTTGTTTTATCTACTTCAAAGGAGTATTGGGATTATCTCAAATCTGAATTCAATCTTCAATTCTTTGCAAGAAAATCCATGCTCAGAGGACAAATTCAACCTATAAAACAAGGTACTCTTCAGTTCTTGAATACTTGTCAGATTAAAGAAATTACTGATAATCTTGCAGTTATAAAGGAAAAGATATCAGATGATGACATTGTTATGTATACCTTGAATGGTCTAGATAGATGTTTTAATCAATTTGTTGTTTCTTCTCATAATCGAGAAAAACAGTATACATTTGCTGAGTTAAGATCTAGATTGGTTCATCATGAACAATGGCTTAAAACACAAGAACAAGATTCATCCATTCTTCTTGATTCTACTAATACAGCCTTTTACTCAAAGAAAATACCACAGTACAATAGATTTGTACCAAATATTTCTAGAAATTTTGAGACAAGATCTGCTAATTTTGGGAATAGGCCTTCTATAAATTTGTCTGATATTGAGTGTCAGATATGTAGAAGATTTGGTCATTATGCAAGCAGATGTAGTTGGCGTTATACTCCACCAACAACTAATGCAAAACCTAATGCATCTACCACTAAGCCAAGACCACATCAGGTTTTCTATACTTGTTCTGGAGTTGACCAACTTGCTTCTGATTTTGTGGTAAGTACACAGTGGATTCCTGATTCAGGTGCTACTGCTCATATAACTAGTAATCCTACTTTGTTACATGATTGCTAACCTTATTCAGGCACTAATCAGGTTATGATTGGAAATGGAAAGAATCTAAAGATTTCTGGCATTGGAGAAGCTACCTTGGTTCTGGATAATTCTGAATTTCTTTTAACAAATGTGTTGTTGGTTCCACAACTTACACAAAATCTTATTTGTGTTTCTCAGTTTCGTATTGACAATAATGTTTCTTTCAATATGTTACCATGGGGATACAATATCAAGAATCTAGAAACAGATGAAGTACTAGCAGAAGGTGTTGTGTGTAACAACCTCTATCAAATTCAAGTTGCACCTACACCTACTACAACTTTTACTTCAATTCTGGCTTCTTCTTTTATTTGGCACAAGAGGTTATGACATCCTTCTTCTCTTATTCTTAAGAAACTTCTTGGTGTTCTTCTATACAATTGTCAGATCAAAATATAGAAACCTTTTTTCATGAATGTCAACTAGGAAAACATGTTAAACTGCCTTTTCAATCATCCAAAAGAATTTCTAGTTCACCTTTATCTCTTATTCACTGTGACATTTGGGGACCTGCTCCAGTTACTTTTTTGGATGGTTTCATATATTTCATACTATTCATAGATGATTATAGTAGATATCACTGGATTTATACACTCACAACAAGAGATGAATCATTGAAATATTTTCAACATTTTAAACTTCAGAATGAGAAATTCTTGTCCACTTATATTGTCTCTTTTCAATGTGATGGAGCTTTTGAGTTGGTAAAAGGACCTTTTAGAGGATATCTTGAGCAATGTGGTATTACCTTAAGGATCTCTTGTCCCAAAACTCCCCAACAAAATGGTATGGCAGAAAGGAAAATAAGGCATATCACTGAGGTTGGTAATACTTTGGCTTTTCAAGCTTCTCTTCCAAAGTTCTTTTGGTTTGACAGCTATCACACAGCAACATTTCTCATCAACAGACTTCCATCCAAGGTATTGCAATACAAGATTCCATTTGTTCTCCTGTATAATGATCTGCCTGACTATAGCTTATGTAAAGTGTTTGGATGTAGTTGCTATCCAAACATGTCCTCTTTCAGAAAAGACAAGCTTAGTCCAAAATCTATAAGGTGCACTTTCTTGGGGTATGGTTCTTTGTACAGAGGCTACAAGTGCTATGACAATTCAACTAAAAAGATTTTTATTTCTAGACATGTAACCTTTGATGAGTCAAGCTTTCCTTTTGCTGATTCTACAAGTGTTATCATTTCTTCTTCTCCTGCTTCTGAAGTTGTACATCTTCAAATTGGGCAATGTGGAAGTTTTCGTTCTTCCACTGTTGATGTTACTCCAATTCCTGATATTGCTCCTTCTACTTCAACTGAAACAACTGTTGAACCTCCAGTTTTGGCTCCTATTCCTAGTATTCAAACAAGGTACAGAAGTGGGATTTCCAAGCAAAAAGGTCTTCCTCCTGGTTTTGTAGCCAATTACACAAATGGTTATCTCATCTCTTATGCATTTCTTTCTGTTTTAAAAACTCCAACAACACCAACATCTTATAAACAGGCTTGTAAAGATCCTACTTGGATTCAATCTATGGATAAGGAGTATCAGGCATTAATGGATAATGGAACCTGTACTCTGGAACCATTCTATGAGGGTATGAATGTTCTGGGATGTCGATGGGTGTACAGAATCAAACTTAAGTCCGATGGCTCAGTTGATAGGTACAAATCCAGACTAGTTGCTAAGGGATATATGCAACAAGATGGAGTTGATTTTGTAGAGACTTTTAGTCTAGCGGTTAAAACAACAACAATCAGGTGTGTTCTTACACTTGCTTTAAGTAGCAATTGGATTATTCAACAGTTGGATGTTTCAAATGCCTTCTTACATGGTTTCTTAGATGAAGATGTTTACATGGAGCAGCCACCTGGGTATGTTTATTCTACTTATCCTAATCATGTGTGTCATTTAAAGAGATCATTATATGGTTTGAAGCAGGCCCCTAGAGCTTGGTACCATAGGTTCGGTACTTTTCTATTAGACCATGGTTTTGTTATGTCAACATGTGATAATTCATTGTTCATTTATCACACTGCTTCTGAGATGATACTTCTACTCCTCTATATTGATGACATTATTCTCACTGGTTCCTCTGGAGAGTCAGTGAAGAGGTTAATCAAGATGTTAGGAGATGAATTTTGTATGAAGGATCTTGGTCCTCTGCACTATTTTTTGGGAATTGAATGTCTTAAATCAAAGACATATGAGACAATGCTTCTTAATCAACAAAAATATACTTTTGAATTGCTTAAGAAGGCTGAAATGGTTGACTGTAAACCTAGTCCAACTCCAGTTAATTCTGGTCCTAGACTTTCTGTCTATTGTGGTACTACTTTGGTATCTCCTACTTTTTACAGAAGCTTAGTAGGTGGTCTCCAGTATTTGACAATGACTAGGCCTGACATTACTTATGTTGTGAACTATGTTTCTCAGTTCATGCATTCTCCATTTGATTTGCATTTCCTATTGGTTAAGAGGATTATGAGGTATCTGAAAGGCACTATTGGTTCTGGAGTTACTCTTTCTGCTGGGGATGTGGGTAGAGTTACAGCTTATTCAGATTCAGATTGGGCAGGTTGCCAAGACACTAGGAGATCCACAAGTGGTTATGCAGTTTTTCTGGGCTCTTCTTTAGTGTCTTGTCTTCCAAAAAGCAACCAACAATTTCTAGGAGTTCAGCTGAGGCTGAGTTCAAGTCTCTGGCAGTTGCTTCTTCTGAGTTATTATGGTTCTCCTACTTGCTTAGGGAACTTCATATGCCTGTCTCACACTCACTGATCCTCTACTGTGACAACCAGAGTGCTTCTAGTTTGGCATCTAATCCTGTTTTCCATGCCAGAACTAAGCACATTGAGGTGGACTACCATTTTATCAGGGAGTTGGTTTCTCAGAATTTTATGAAAATTGCTTATGTTCCTTCTTCCCATCAACTGGCAGATTTTTTCACCAAAGGATTGTGCACTTCTTTTTTTCGTACTATGTCTGACAAACTCATATATATGACAGATACACAGCTTGAGGGGGAATGTTAGAGTTAGTTTAGTTAGTCAGTCATCACATGTGTGAGAGATGTGTGTGACTCCACATGTGTGAGTGTTGTGTGCACTGGTATGTGTAGGTTAGCATCTTGTGTACGTTAGACTACTATATAATCTGTGTAATGTAGTCTTGCTTCTGTACTGAAGATAGAATCTTCAATAAGATTTTCGTTCACCACAATCACTATTTGAAATTCTTCAGTTATTTTGTATTTGTTCTAATAATTTTTAACGGATATCCGTTATCCATTAAGTTCCGATGGATGCTAAAAAATAAATTTCATATTTAAAATCATTAAGTACTAATGTAGTAACAACTTATATGATGATAAAGAATAAATTTCCAAGTTGCTACCAAAAGGAAAGATTGAACCTGTAAGAAGAAATGGAACTCAATAAGCTATTTGTGAGTAAAATTTAGGATTACTTTACCCTTATACAAGTGAAATTAAAAAATAATACTTGTCTTATTGGATAATTATCCGTATGGATATACACTATTCAATACCCGTTTCATTAAAATGTAATTAACCGATCAAATATATATCCGGTATCCATTTCAATAATTTTAGATAATATTCTAAACTTTTCGCACTGTGTTGAATGGACAACGGATATTAAATGATATTCGGTGATCCATCGGTATGCCTGTGCTCATGCTCCACTAAGAAAAACGGAATCTCTTGCAGGTGCAATTCATGCGTGCTAATTCAGTGATTTACTGGCTTGATTGTACAATTCAGGTAAGGGAACAGTACGTTAGATTAGACACCGACTTTTCCCCCATGATGAGGACCCAAAATGAGTCAGGAAGAGAATCAAATGTGTCAGCACCACGTTCATAGCTTCATATGCAATGCATTTTCAATCGTATCATCTTATTAACATAAGGTTTCTTAACTAATTAAAGTATTATGTATATCCTATGATAATCAAGGATTGTGGGTTCTAAACCTAAAACAGAGTCACCTGAACATGCACTACCAGCTGTATCTCTACTAAACTAAGTCCCAAGTGGGTAATAAAACCACTGATATCTGATTTTGATTCACGAACTGATCTTCTTTATTTATTGGAGAACTGGACATTTAGATTTTCCTGCAGGAACCTGCAGACTGCGCGTGTGTGTACACTTGTTTGTACCGATTTTGCTTCAAAAAATCTTTCCCCACTCATTCTCCTAATTTCTTCTCCCACTAGATGTTATAGAAGTAGAGCTCCAATGCTATACAAATGGACCCTTTGCTGAAAGCATCAAAGGTTTTAGTTGTGCCATCTAATGGGAGAAGATGTTGGAGGAAATGAACAGAGGAAGTGTAGCACTGTGGATTTTGCTTAAGCTGCAATCAAAGTCTATCATGTAACCTAATTCTAAATCTATCCATGGTAAATAATTTGCCGATAAACGAGTAGGACCTACTAAACATAAAGTTATTGGCCTTTTATATGCGTACGGGCCGGACCACTGTACAATACGTCAAGGGAATAGCTCTCAAGTCTCAACCGAAGTGGGACCCATGCTGCACTAGCTGAAATAGTAACATCCGGTTTCGTGCGAAAAGTTAGGATGATTGCCGGCTGAGCGGAACAGGGGTTGCAACTTGCAAGTTTAGTTCTCTGCGTGGTTAACACAAACAAAATTCTCCTTTAATAGAGAACCTGTCCTATTTGACTGCACATTGGTGGAAGCTTTAAAAAAATTTGCTTTAAAATTAGTAGTCAATTGTAACAGTTATAAGTTACTAAAGCATTTAGTCACAGTTATTTATACCGACGATTGTGATAACTTTATAATAGTTACTAAGAAAAATTTAACAACTATTAGTGTCCCTAAATTTTCAATTTTAAACTTAACATCCTACGTTAGGGGTATTTTATACCAAATTATAAGTTTAAAATCTAAGAAATTAAAAAGAAAATTAGGCTATCTTCAGCCGCATAACCGGATCCAAGTAATTATTTTTGATATATAAAAAAAAACCCATACTTTGAGTTCGCCTAAACACCCCAAAACAATAAAAAGACACTGACCCTATTTAGCATACTGCTAAGTTGTTAACTATGTTGTCGATGGTAAGATGCTCGGGTAGATATATAGTTGACCGTTGAACGCTAACTCTTTATTGGCCATATACAGTAGTTATAAGTAGGATGTTAATGGGTATTTAATTATTCAACACTGGATGATTCGAGTTTAATTTTGAGTCCTCAGATTAGACCCATTGCCAATATTGATATCCAATGGGTAGAATCTTTAGGAGCTAATAAACTTTTGAGTCCAAATCAAATATATATGTCACGTATCCGTAGGTAGTTACCTGATTATTTATCCTTTTATTAGCTTCTTTTTACCACTATCCGAAAGGTTTTTCTAGCTTTTATTTTAATCTCATTTTCTATTTTTTTCTTATATTTAACTATTTTAAGAATGTCAATATAAAAATAATGATAAATTTTTAGACAAATAATTTAGATCTTAACCAAAAACAGAAAAGTAATATACTAATATTTTATAGTGAAATTTGATAGTCTACCTGGGATTTTTTCCCTATCCTATTCCGTATCCCCTAATTTAGAAACAAGTACCCAGAACAATTAAAAAAGGATCCGATTTTTATAATCGTGTCCGGTTCCCGTTCAAGTCAAGTGATGTCCATACCGGACCGGACACATTGAAAGCATTAGTTATAAACCATTCGGGTTATCATCCACTAACTCCTACCTCAAAACAAATGCAGTCAAGCCTAGGGCTATACCTGGTGCTTCTTTCAATACTCGATTTGAGTGTCCCAAAGAGGTTTTCAATTGTGGCCTAGGTTTAGAAAGAAAGTACTACATGAAGTTTGAACAAGGAACAAAGATCTTGGAAGGAATCTTGTAGTGTGAACTTAACCCTGTTACCTGATTAGGTACTTGCCTGCTTAGGCATGTCGTCATTTCTTGATCTGATTATAAAACAACAAGTTAGGCATGACTTCTTCTTCTCCTTGATTCCTTCAATTCTTTGTCATTGTAATCTTTGCACACTTGTTATTTGACGTCCTAGTTAATACTCTAATAATTAAACTTGTATGCTGCATTCTAGACAGCAGATGAGATAGCTACTGGTTCCTTAACTTGTTGCATTTTTTTTTCTATAAAGTTTAGTGAATTCAATACATGATTTTTGGAACTCAAGAAGTTGACTACATATGCAATTTGAGTTTAGTTCAACTCCATTAATTTTGGATGTAGTTTAGACTATTAATTCACTCAACTAGCTTGAGGTAAGCCCAGGATGAGTATACTAAAATTTTGCTATTCTATTGAAGCAGAGGAAACTCCTGACTTACAACCCCTAAGATTCTAGAATTTTTAACTTATGGAGCATTGCTCACTTCTTCCCCAACTTGCACACAATGGAGTAAACACCAAGGAAACACTATTATTTCAGTTGAAATTCTTAATATCATTTTCAGTCACTTGTATGAATACCCCCTACTTTTTTGCACATATGATGCAGAATACTTAGATTCTACTATTCCTTATATATGAGTGTAGTTTAAGATTTCTATTTTAGAATTGTACTTTAGACCATGAGGTGCACTTGCAAGGGGAAACTTAACATTATTTTCTCCAAGTGTACTCAATCTGCCACCCCAAATCTTGGCAGATATTTTTGTGTTCCTTATATTTTTGAGAACTCTTGTGTTACTTGCACTTTACAAACACATCTATGGGTCTTTGTTGTCTCCAAGGCATAACAACAATTCAACTTACAGAAAATGGTAGTACGAGCCCGTACCGTACTCTCGGATTCTCGTAAATTGTTAAATCCAATTGCAATTTCATCACCATGAAAATGAGAGGATAAATTAAACAATTTACAAAGGCAGCCAAAATGGATTTGTAAACAGTATTCATTCTATTGAATGCTTTTTAATAATTTTCATGGAACATTTACTACTTTCTATATAGAAATAGAACTGATTCGTTGGAATTTATTCCCGTATGATTATGTCACCAAACATAGTAACGTACCACAGAGAATCTGAAATATGGACCATGTTATACAATACAAAAATGGGAATCCTTTTAAATTCTAACGGATATGGATTTTATAGGTTTTTTTTTATTAAATAATTTAATATTGACAAGTTTCGAACCTATATTATTAGCATAAAATCAGCTGGATTTCATAGTTTGTGTTTATATTTTTCATAACTCTTTTCCATTATTAGTTCAGTTCACTGATACTCAATTGTTGAACACAATTTTATTAATTTATCAATTTTTTTGGAATAAAACTGACTTACTATTCTTTTTCTCAGACAATCTAAAAATCCTAAAAATTTATTCACAAACACCACAAATTTGAGAAAGTAAGGTCTAGAATTATTTTCCATTCATATTAGAACCTCAAAAAAACCAAAACAGAGGAAGAAATACAAAATATACTTTTAGTTATCCACATGATAAACCGTAAATTTTTTGCAATTTTTTTCTTCGATTCTTCTTCTCAAAATACTGCCAAATTGCATACAAGACAATAATAACTAATCACACCCCTCCTCCCCCCAAACAAGACAAAATACTCCCATTAGTAATTCAGTTTCGAAGCTGATGCTATGCTGCAGCAACTGCTCCACTTTTATTACACCCTTCAGATCCAACGGTTGTTGTTGAAGATCCTACTGTGTTTGTTGTTGGTGTAAAAGAAGGTGCTGCTGATGATAATTTTTCTTTCTTTTCATCTTCAATTATCTGTTGATGTCTGCATTCTAAACTGCAAAAGGCTGTATCTCCCCTGTAACAAAAATAAATAAAACATAAAATTCAATCAGAACCGTTCATCATAATCAGATCTTGATCAAATTACAAACTTGAAAGAAAAAAACAGAAACATTGAAATTCACTGTTTAAATGGAGATATTAAGAGAGGGATTATACCTATACATGTAAATATCTCGACCAGGAGCTAAACGACGATTACAGAGACCACAAGCTCTTAAGAAATGAGAAGTTTGGGATGATGAATTAGATAATGGACTTCTTAAATTAGTATAATTTCTTGGTGATATGGTTGATAATACTCTCTGATCAACTGTTAAATAATTGTTGTTATTACCATCATCACCATTAATAGGTTCAACGTCAAGAAGATCTATAGAAAATTCTGTTATACTTGTTGTTCTTCGGAATACTGCTGGTACTCTTGGTCTCTTTCCTAACATCATCTTTATAATCTGTAAGGAGAAAGAAATAAGAAAGACTCTGTTTTTTTCTTTTTGCTCTTGTCTTAGACAAAAATAGAAATTCTTCAGAGAGAGAGAGAAGTTAAGAGGCAGAGGAAGAGGAAGAGGAGGAGTGAAGAAGAGAGGGGAGAAGAGAATTGTTAAGAGAAGGGGGGAGTTAAAAACGAAATGAGGAAGGTAGGAGATGAAATCTACACCGTTGATGTTTTTATATCAACAAAAACGTCCACGTCAGTTTCTTTCTTTTTTTAATATCAATTTTGTATTCTTGTTATTATTTTGTTACTCACTTTTTTTTTCCTTCCAATTTGTTGATAATTTGTTTTTTTGTTTTTTTTAGTTTTTTGTTATTTTACTCCTTTAAAGTGTATTTATAATCTCTAGTCATCCGGAGATCTAACGGGTGGGAGATGGGGATGATGGTGTTAGTGAAGGTAGGATGATAACAATTTGATGAATCTTCTGTGTGTTTTTATGGTGTGTGTAGTGTGTACGGGCACTGGGGTATTTGCAGTCAAATGATTTATTTACTTTCAGTTCCCAATTCTTTGGGAGCCGTAAGATCTGTACTCTTTACACTTAACTGGTAAACATTAAAATAGTTCAAAAAATTATTCAGAGCCTTATGAACAGAACCAATATGGTCATAGTTTTTGTCTCATGGTCCAATAACTTTTATCACGGAGCAAGGCTAGAGCCAAGTTAGGTCGTATATTCACCTGACTGAGCTAGAGTCACTTACATGGTTTTTACCGCCGCTAGCGTGGCTGGTTGTGTGCAACTAATTAACACACGACATAAACAACCGTTAGTGTCGTTGTTCTTGGAGGAGGCTTTCACTCGAGCTGGAAATTTACTTTTTGACTTCTTAATTTGGACAAAAATGGAGACCGAAAGGTTGATGCAAAAACCGTGGTCCAACTCAATATAGTAGTCCTACTGTGTGCAATATCCGCATATTTTTACTGCTGCAGTATAGTTATTTTACTTAAGGATCATTTTCAGCAATTAATAATCATGCACTCTCACTGTATGTCAATTATTTAGGTCCATTCAAGTGGGACCCATACGCTGTCTCCTTTTTTTCTAATTTTGATAAAGATAGTTATTTTATTTTGTTAAATTATTTTTCACTTCGAAGTATTCAAAGACGTAAATGTCAGTGTAGGGTACACTTGAGCTCTAGATGCGAGGTGGCAGGAAAAGTAGGTCCCACTATTTGTTTGTTCGACTTTTGTCGTTATCTAGACAGTCGTGTCAGTTGTCTATACGAATCATCTAAAGAAAAGAACCATCTCTAGTAAAAGACCAAAACCTAGTAAAATTGTCGTTAATGTGCATTGGCTACTTCCATGGACAAGACAATGGGGTTATATAGGGCTGCACAGGAACCGTTTCGACCGTACCTGTCCGAACCCGATAATATTATAAATTTTTAAATCGAATCCGTCCGTCATGGGTTGGTATACGGTTTTGAAAATCAAAAATCCGATCATCATGGTTCGTTTAACGGATTTAGTATAAGAACCTTCTGAACCCGTCTGTATAAACCGATTAATTTTAGCCATTGATTGAGATTACTATTTTTCATCCTAGCCATCCATCTAAAGAGAAACTTAACTAACAAAAAACCTAATCTTCATTTCTCGTTCTCCTGTTCAGCAGCTGTTCTGTTCTTCACTTCAAGAGTTCAAGTTCACGCGCCGCTGCTGGCTGCTGCCTCTTCATTAACTTCACCATCGTTGTTCTGTTCTGTTCTGTTCTACCTAAGATTTGATTTCGCCATCACCATCACTCATCAGACAAACATCCAATTAAAATTTATAACGTACGGTAGACAATCAAGTTCATCTGTTGTTCATCTGATTTCATCAGAAATTGGGGGTTCATCTGATTTCATCGACAATCAAGTTCAACATACAAGTTAAAGCTTACAACAGACAAACAAGGTGGGGGTTCATCTGATTTCATCAGAATTTGGTTGTTTATCTTTTTTTGGGTGAAAATTAGGGTTCATAAGAAATTGGGGGTTTATGAATACTTTTGTCTAGGAATAGTTCAATTGTTTTGACGATTTTATGAATCATATTTTGAATAAAGATGTACACAGTGCCTATTTGTTTGTTTTTCCTGCATATTTTGAATAAAGATGTAAACAGTGCCTATTTGTTTGACGATTTTATGAATCATATTTGCTTGTTTCTGTTAATTCTAGAGTTACAGAAAACTACTTGGTTTGCTTATTTGTTTGTTTTGCTTGCATAATATGTGTTTCTCCATACCAAGTTCATTACATGATCAACTGACTATTACAAACATTAAATTCACAAAAGGGGTTTTCGTATCTCAAACTTTTCTGGATTGTTGCCTGCTTTGTGTATAATACTATTACTACATTTGCAATAAACTGCCTAGATGTTAAGTTTAACTAGCTATTGGGTTGTTGGTCCACCTAGATGTTAAGTTTAACTAGCTATTGGAAATCAGGTCACAGTCTTTTGTCACAAACATGCAATCATTTACTGATAACCCAGAGGGAAAAGGAAATTGTAGTTAAGAAGTCGAATCGACACCAGAGAATGGTTCTTTTGCATTTTTAATATGGTTTTTGACATTGTTATTGCTTTAACAAAGAAGGGTGAAGTACATACAGATTTACTAGTCGTGAAAACATAGCCGCCATATAACTTGGTTCCCATTATGATTGAGCATGTGCCTGTCACATCCTTAGGAAAAAACTAGAGATAGTGTTACTCTTTGGTGAACTAATTAATTTCTGCTTTTTTGGTTTTTTTACTAATTAATGGTGCATTAATAGTTACTAAGTTCCTATGTTTTAATCAATCGTTCTAGTTAATGGGTCTTCAATGTTTCCTGTCAATAGACATGTTTTTCTTGTTACAGAAAAACCCATTTTCTGTATCAAGATAGATTGGTAGCTTGGATTCTGCACATTAAAAATCTTATCTTATATAGGTCAGGATAGTATGGGCACTGGGCACAAAATGAAATCTTATCAGACCTGGTTACATTTCCATTTCTTGTTACAACTTTTATAACCACCTTATCAGACCTGGTTTACCATTATTGAATTTTGCATGTTTTCAATTGTTATCATCACTTCCAAAAACAACTTACATGATTGAATCTCAGTGTTTATAAATGCACACATGTTTTTATAATGAATTGATGTTAATACATTTCAATCGTTTGCATATTTGCTGGCATACCTTTTATTTCTGTCTGATCAAGTTTTTTTCCGTCTGTCAATGCAATGCGGGTTAAACCGCAAAAAAAAACCGAACCCGCCCGACCGGCCTATGGACGGGTTGGTAGTTGGTTTTGATTTTCAAAACCCACCTGTAGACGGGTTGGTAGTTGGTTTTGGTTCAAAACCGACCCGCCCGCCCGTTATGCAGCCGTGTGTTATGTGGCTATCTCATCGTTTTCTTTGTTTGGTCAAGACCCAATTCTCTAGATCAGATGGACTAATGCAGTTGCGGAACTAGGACCCTACAAAGAGATGGGCTTCATTAGATTTCTACCTGGACTTAAATATAATAATTAAATTTAAAAAAAATTAAAACATATAATAGGTTTTAAATTTTTTTTTGTAGATTCTTAAAGGAACTTGAGCCCGGATAAATCATATACTAATTCTGCACCTGGACTGATGGACGTGGAGTAACCTCGATGGTCATTGTTTACCCTCGTTTAAAAGAAATTTCAACTAGCATCAACACTTCAATAGTAAGGAATATCGGTGTAAACTGTATTGTGTCAGCACGTTTAGCGTACGTTAAAATTCGAGTACAACCAAGGTATAACATGGTGAAATCCTATATAGGGTTGGGCCTATTTTTTGATATAGTAGCACAACTCAGGATGCAATACGGATAAACACGAAACAAAATATAACACAACATGTTAAAGAAAAACACGTTATACAACAACCGTACAACCCGTTATATTACATCATATTTTATGTATATTTTACAAAAAAAATTATTCTAATAAATTTTGACAATCTTTTTTTATTTTGTTATAGTGTCATATTTTTATAACAATAATGTAATATCTTAATATCTAAAAAATATTTTATCTGGATAACATAAAATAAGTGTGCCGTTACAGTATAATACAATAATTTTTCTGTCCCAATATAATACATCAATTTACACTGCATACCACAGCACAACACAACACGCCTTCATCTCAAGGAGCTAATTATAGGGAAGATTCAGAGTACTCGAACATGAGTAACTGATGCAGATGAACAGGCTATAGCCTATTTGGAGACTAAAGACCCGAGTATCGTAATTTGGCTCAAGAGGGATCCATTTTGATAGGAAACGGGCCAACTATCAAGATATGCATGGTCTTCAGATTTTAGTCAGATTCCATCGTTTGGGGCTTCAAACAATCGTTTTTGTTATTTTATGAAAGTTTTTGTTGTATTAATAACTTCTTCGTTAGGAGTCCGTTTGGGTCGCCGTTTGCGGCAAATAGTTTTATTTTATGAGTACTTTCATTATTTTAGGTCGATCAAAATTTTCCGAAAATAGCAAATTAGAGTTTGAGTCGGTTTAGGGGTTTTTTCATCCTTTCTTGACTAGCAAGTTAGGGTTTTTCCCCAAGTCCATAAAAGAGTCCTCCATATATTTTTTTAAGCAGTTGAATTTGATTAATAAGAATTATTTTCTTAAACTTTTTCAAGTTTAACTGATTATTATTTAAAGTCGGGAAACCAAAGTCTAAATAATTATCGTTGTTCATAGGTGATATTCCTAGGAATATTTGAAGTCTGAACAAAACCTCTTTTTTTCTTATTATCTGTTGCATCAGTTGGATCAGAGCAAAGTCGGTTCTAGGGTTGATAAGATGCCACAAATAGTAGCAATCAGTCAGGGTCGATGAGGAGGTACAGAAAGTTTCATTCCATGGAGATATAGAGAAGAATTCATTGAAGAAGTCCAAGATTTGCTGGGTCGATATAACCTTCGGCAGGAAAAAGAAGATGATAACGCCAACCCTTTTGCTAGAGGGCATCGCGAAGGTAGAATAAATCAACAAGAGGATTCTGATCGCTGGAAGGCAGGAATAAAAGTAGAGATCCCAGAATTTCATGGTGGTTTGGAACCGGAAGAGTTTCTCTCTTGGGTGAATACGGTTGAGGAAGTATTGGAATTCAAAGGAGTATTAGATAACAAACGAGTTTCTTTGGTAACGATTATGTTTCTTGGGAGGGTTAATTCGGGTGGCAACAACACAAGATGTTACGCAGTCGTAAGGGAAAACAGAAGTTAGTATCATGGGAGAAGTTGAAGAAACACATGAGAACAGAGTTTTGACCACATAACTACATTGGATTGATGTACCAGCAGCTGTAAAACCTACGCAAGGGAGTACGTCCTATAGACGATTACACCAAGGAGTTTATCAACTACTTTCTCTTAACTACTTGTCAGAGTCATATGAGCAAAAAGTCGCCCGCCATATAGGTGGTCTCCCTCAACAATATCAGGATACACTCAACATGTTTGATTGCTTCTCTATTTCGGATGCATATCATAGTGCAAGGCATATAGAGAAACATGTAGGGCATAGAAGCTTAAATTGGGGTATCAATGTGGCAGCATCTCCAGCAAGTAACCGTAGTACTTCAACACCTAGTACTGCTAGTAAACTTAATTCTTCTTCTACACCAAATAAAACCCCAGTTAACACTTTTGGAGGTAGTTGTAATAAGTGTGGAGAATCTGGGCACAAAGCCAGTGACTGTCACAAAGCAGAACGAGCGAACAAGGTATTTTTTACTAAAAACGACCGTGAAGAAGATGGCTGGGTAACTGATTATGAAGAGGATCATGAGGAAAATTCTGAACCTGTAGTTGTTGGAGATAAAGGAGTGAACTTTGTAGTAAGAAAAAGTTGTCTCACTCCACGTAAAGATGAGGGCGACAGCTGGTTGCGTAACAATATATTCCAGTCGACATGTACGATCGAAGGAAAATTTTGTCGTCTAGTTATTGATCCTGGAAGTTGCGAGAATATTGTTGATGAAGAGGTCATGAAACGATTCAAGCTGGAAACCAAGGCACATCCACATCCATACAAGCTTTCTTGGATTAAGAAAGGGAATGAGGTAAAAGTAAACAAACGTTGCTTGATTTCTTTTTCAATTGGTAACAAATAAAAATATAAAATATGATCTGACATTACTAGTATGGATGCTTGTCACTTGTTGTTGGGTCGTCCATGGGAGTTTGACAGGAAAATTAGTCATGACGGGTATAAAAATACCTACAGTTTTTTATGGAACGACGTACGTATAATACTTGTACCCAGTAAAGAAATTACACCTACACCATCTACTGGAGAAGCTACCAATCTCTTGTTGTTTAAGCAGTTTG
Source organism: Papaver californicum (assembly GCA_023531435.1). Classification (NCBI taxonomy): domain Eukaryota; kingdom Viridiplantae; phylum Streptophyta; class Magnoliopsida; order Ranunculales; family Papaveraceae; genus Papaver; species Papaver californicum. Next base: position 2,081,531 of record JAJJMC010001317.1, read on the forward strand.
AAGATGAGGTAGAAGATACATGTGAATTGTATGTGTTGATTGGAAAAGAAGAACAACATGATGAAAGTGGTATCCCCATTGCACCTCAACCTTTAATTAAGGATTTTATGGATGTTTTTCCTAGCGAGTTGCCGGACGAGCTACCACCTCTCTAGGATATACAACATCGTATTGATCTCGTTCCTGGATCAAGCTTGACAAATAAAGCGTATTACAAAATGAGTCCTAAGGAGCATGAAGAACTTCGTCGTCAAGTGGAAGAGTTGCTACAGAAAGGATTGATCCGACAAAGTATAAGTCCTTGTGCAGTACCAGCCTTGCTGATTCCAAAGAAAGATGGTACGTGGAGAATATGTGTTGACAGTCGAGCCATCAACAAAATCACAGTCAAATACCGTTTTTCAATTCCCTGATTGGATGACTTGTTAGATCATTTGTGTGGAGCAAAGGTGTTTAGCGAACTCGACTTGAAGAGTGGGTACCATCAGATCAGAATTCGTGAAGGTGGTGAGTGGAAGACTGCTTTCAAAAATCGTGAAGGATTATATGAGTGGATGGTTATGCTATTCGGGTTGACCAATGCGCCAAGTATATTTATGTGTTTCATGAATCAAGTACTCAGACCCTTTATCGATACTTTTGTGGTTGTTTATTTTGATGATATTCTTCTTTATAATGCTAACATGGACTTGCATGTTCAACATCTTCGAGAAGTGCTCTCAGTTCTATGCAGGGAGAAATTATTTACGGACATCAAGAAGTGTTCATTCATGACAGATCGAGTTATATTTCTTGGTTATGTCGTTACCAAGGATGGAATCAAGGTAGATGAGTCCAAGGTTGAAGTTGTGAGAAATTGGACTACACCTACTACACTACATGAGGTAAGGAGTTTTCATGGTTTCGCTTCTTTTTACCGGTGCTTTATTCCCCACTTCAGCACCATTATGGCACCCATTAATGTATGCATGAAAGGAGAAAAGTTTTCATGGTCTGAGGAAGCTGACGAAGCCTTTGAAGCTGTCAAGATAAAGCTGATAACTGCATCACTGTTGGTATTACCTAATTTCAGCAAGCAGTTTGAACTACACTGTGATGCATCGAAGGTGGGAATTGGAGATGTTTTGAGTCAGGAAGGACGACCTGTAGTGTATTTCAGTGAGAAGTTGAATGGTGCGAAGCTCAACTATAGTACTTATGATATGGAGTTTTATGCTATAGTTCAAGCCTTGAAGCATTGGCGTCACTATCTAATTCATAACGATTTCATTATGTTTTCTGATCATGATTCTTTGAAGCACATCAACAGTCAAGAGAAGTTTTCTTCTATACATGGTAAGTGGGCTGGTTATTTGCAAGAGTTCACTTTTGTACTGAAGCACAAAGTTGGGTCGCAGAATCAAGTTGTTGATGCCTTAAGCCGAAGGAATATGCTACTCAACACCATGCGAACTAAGGTATTAGATTTTGATTTATATTCTGACCATATTCTAACCGATACAAACTTTACGGAGATTGTGGATGATATTAGTTCAGGCAAACAAAGTGATTACCTTATGCATGAAGGATTTCTCTTCAAATGTAACCAATTGTGTATTCCTGATTCTAGTCTCCGATTGAAGATTATTAAGGAGTTACATGACGAGGGGAACTTTTGAAGGGATAAGACTTTCCAACTTGTTTCGAAGTCATATTACTGGCCAACAATGAGGCGTGAAGTTGATAAATTCGTGGATAGATGTCGAATTTGTCAAGTTACAAAAGGAAAAACAACTAATGTAGGTTTGTATATGCCATTGAAAGTTCCAATTCAACCCTGGACATATTTGAGCATGGATTTTGTATTTATTTACCTCGAACTCAGAGAGGACATGATTCAGTATTTGTAGTTGTTGATCGTTTTTAAAAAATGTCCCATTTTATTGCTTGCAAGAAGATTACTAATGCATTGAAGGTAGCTGAATTGTTCTTCCATGAAGTGTATCATCTACATGGATTGCCATGCTCAATTATTAGTGATCGAGACACAAGATTCCTTAGTTGTTTCTGGAAAACTTTTTGAAAACTAGCTAATACAAGGCTTAAATTCAGTAGTGCGTATCATCCACAAAGTGATGGCCAAACAGAAGTTGTGGATCGTTCGCTGGGTGATATACTACGGTGTATGGTTGGAGACAATCCGAAGAGTTGGGATCAGAAACTTTGCCAAGCTGAATTTGCATTTAATCGTTCAGTAAACCTTAGTCTGGGTATGAGTACATTCGAGGTTGTTTATGGCTACAATCCACGAGCACCAGTAGATTTAGCACCTGTTCCTGATCTGAAGAGAATTGAAGTTCGTGCTGAATAACATATCCAACAGTTGCAACAGGTTCACAAGTTGGCTGAAGAACAGTTGCTTCGAGCTAATGAGAGGTATAATGAGGCGACATATAAGAAACGTAGAGTTGTGGATTTTGAATTAGGAGATTTCTTGTGGGAAATATTGAAAAATAACCGTTTTCCAGTTGGCGAGTATAACAAACTGAAGGCGCGCAAGATGGTCCCTTGGAAATTGTCGCGAAGATTAATCCTAATGCCTACAAGTTAAAGCTTCCAAGTCACATCTGGACTTCTGATGTTTTTAATGTCAAACACTTGGTGTCGTATAATAGTGATAATTCTGATGATAACCAAGAAATTAGAAGGCGAATTTCTCTCAACCCCGGGAGAATGATGCAGATGAGCAGGCTATAGCCTATTTTGAGGCTAAAGACCCGAGTGTCGTAATTTAGCTCAAGAGGGGTCTATTTTGATTGGAAACGGGCCAACGATCAAGACATGCGACTTTTCGCATGGTCTTTAGATTTTAGCCAAATTCCATCGTTTTAGGGCTTCAAACGGGTGTTTTTGCTATTTTAGGAAAGTTTTTGTTTTGTTAATAACTTCTTCGTTAGGATTCCGTTTGGATCGCCGTTTGCGGAAAATAGTTGTATTTTATGAGTACTTTTATTATTTTAGATCGACCAAAATTTTCCAAAAAAATAAATTAGGGTTTGAGTCGGTTTAGTGTTTTTTTTCATCCTTTCTTTACTAGCAAGTTAGGGGTTTTCCCCAAGTCTATAAAAGAGTCATCCATATATTTTTTTAAGCAGTTGAATTTGATTAATGAGAATTATTTTCTTAAACTTGTTCAAGTTTAATTGATTATTATTTAAGTCGGGAAATCGAAATCTAAATAACTATCGTTGTTCATAGTCAATATTCCTAGAAATATTTGAAGTCTAAAACCTCTCTTTTCTTTCTTTTCTTTATTGTCCGCTGCATCAGTAATACTATGTAAATATGAGCATGCGAATTATGTTATATAACCTGCATCGTACAACATCAATCAAACTCAATACTCAGTTATGTCTATATTTTGTAGCCTTTTTTTCCCTCGAGCATCATATTTGGAAGCCAATCTGTTATGTATATTTGTGAAAATAAAATAAAATAAATGAAACATATTATAAAAGAAAATTGTGATAAATTATTTATAAGACTAAATAGCGATAATATTTGGAATTGATCCTTTTATTAAATTTCATTTACATTAAAATAGTTTAACTTCCACCTGCATAATACAAAATCATGTGCAACATATCTGTATTCCTGCAAGCGAGAGGAAAATTAGTCTCATTTCTTTTTCTAACAAAATCTAAACCAATAAAATTAATAATTAGTTTTCTAAATACAACAAAGACAGAATTATTTTTATTATACATACAAAAAGACCCACAAGCAATAGGAATGATAAAGTGGATTCTGGGGTTCACTGATATTATGAACTCATTTATGCATCCTCCTCATTGCTGTTTGCTACATATGACAAAATGACAAAATCACGATCAAGAAATTAAGATCTCATCAATGGGATTCTTTTCCAACTTTGGGATTGTTTTCTTGATCTGTGGGCCAGGATTTCTACCTGCAAATACATTCTCATTGTTTTTTTTTTCTTCTCAACATACTTAGAGCTCTAATAATTCATCATTTAAAAATTTAGTTTTTTAGTGTATTAAAGAATCCCATAAACTAAAAATAATGAAGCTGCTTCAAGACATATAATTAAACCACTGGAACAACCACCAATAATTTACATTTGTTTAATTAGAAATTCATTGTTTATACTAGAGAAAAAAAGTTTGCTATTATTAATCCAAAAATATTACAGTATCTTGTTCTTTTTTTTAGTTTGGCTAGTTCATCGACTAAAATTGATAGCGACTGTAGTTTGAATATTTATAACAAGAATATTCACTTGTATGGCCGGATAATAATAATAAGAAGAATAGAACCCATAGAAGAAGCAATGTGTATATTCTATGAGTACGATAATTTATCAAGATAGTTCCCCTCGAAGGCGACCGCGTTCAGGACAATCAAATCCAAATGGATAAATTAAGAGTTTATTTGAAAACTAGAAACAAAATTACTTCAACTTCTCCGAATTCCTCAGGAGAAGTCAGAAGCAAATTTTCTTTTTACTCTTTTAAGTGGTATCTAAACTCCCTTCTATTTGATGAGTTTTCTTTTTTTTTACACAAAGAAAAAAAAGTCATTGAAGTAAAAGTTTTCAAAAAAATAATAAAATGACACACTAATAGACTATATTTCTACTGCATTATGCAAATAAGAGAATTTCAAAATACAAAACGGTTGATTCCATTGTGAAGCTTTTTTCAAACATCCAGCATTATCATCTCTTCCCTAAAGCAATTTTGATGCCATTATTTGAAAAGCAAATTTATTGCTCTTGGTCTCCACAAGAAAATAAAAAATCGAAAGCAAAGAGACATACTTTATTGTTGAACCAATAGAGCAAACATCTAAATTTCATGTTCATGTAAAAGTAAAAAGAAATAAAGGTATTAGTTAGAGAAAAAGAAAAGTAGGATGTGAGTTAAAAAAAGGGTTTGTGGAAGAGATCAAAGTCAAGTTGAAGTCATAAAAAAGTTCTTTTTGCTGAGAATTGGCCATTTGAGCACAGAAAGTTCCGTCACTAGTACAAAATATTTGTATTTCAGGACAGATACTATTGTGAAATTACAGGCACTTGAAAAGGTCACTACAACCACTCTTGTGAAATTGCAAGGACAGGAAAAAATCATTACTACATTAACGTATAGTAAACAAAACGGTTCATCTATGGGTGGGCCAAGGGGATGGTCCAAAACGGACCAAAACCTTTCACCACTAAGATCAATACTGGTGGGGGTTTGAGATTTGAGTGGGACCTTCAAAAGGGCTTTGGATGAATGGATTTTATTAGTTCACGTTTGAATCAATATGATCTAAATATAGACCAATTTTTATGGTCCAAATGAGGACCAATAAAATCCAGTCATCCAAAACCTTTTTGAAGGTTCCACCAAGTCTTAAAACATCACCACCTATTGATCTGAGTGGTGGGGATTGGTCCGTTTTTGGACCATCCCCTTCGTCCACCCCTAGACGGACCGTAAATGAAAAATCCTATCTACTAATCGGAAGCTATTAGAGGCGGACCAAAAGTATCGGTCCAAATGTGGACCATTATCGGACATAATTTAAACTCTAGATTTAAGAATAATAAACCCTTTTCAGACCAAAGAATCTTATATAAAAGTCATGTACAACCAATGGTTAAATGCCACTAAATCAGAATTGATTTGTATTTATACTTTAAAATGGGTTCACCTAAGGCTAATTATTCTCAAAAAATTTTATCATTCCTAAATTTAGGGTTTAGATTTTGTCCACCTAATACTCTAGATTTCTAGAACTATTTACTCTCCCACGTACGGACAAACAAATATCTCTCAGTCAATCCCACGAGATATCCCAGGTAATGTTAAGATTTACTATTCGGTAGAACAACCCATGCAATTTAAAGACTTCTCTTACTTTTTACTAAATTTAAATTCCATTATCTTCGGCGTCATCAATTGTGACACTAATAAACTCAGAAGAGTGAATTTGGAGAACAAGTGAACTACATTGCCAAAAGGGTTAGAGTTAATACCTTGAATGTAAAACACCTCTCACTGAATCCAGAGAAATAAATTCAGAACTGGTACACTGTGTAGGGAATGAAGTCTGGTTTGCCACAGAATGTACCATCAAATCAAGGGTCAAATTAACAACACATCTGTGCACCCCATACCGTAGACCCACAAACAAGACTAATAACTATTGGGACCTAGTGTCTGGAATCTGATAGGTCAGGATTCTTCTGCTTAAATGAAAACCCATTACCTTGCCCATACAATGCCATACTTGTTAAACATCATTTATGAGACCAGACTTGACACAAGGCGTACAAATGATCATATAATTTCCCATACAATTTCTATGTGCACCACATATGTCCATATTATCATACACCCATAAACGGACCTGGTAGTTCTTGGGATCTATTGTCTGGAATCTGACAGGTTAGGATTCTTCTGGTTACAAGAGTATCGATTAGCTACCCATAAACAAGCCATACTACTTGTACATCATTTATATCCAAATTCATCAACAACGTAACAAGTGAGTAGCGAAAACTCTAAACATACAAGGTAGTAGTAAGTGAGTAGCGAAATCTCTAAACATATAAATTGATAGTGCAAAACTAGATATTTAATCACATTGACAATTCACTCCGTTGTTGACAAAACTTCATACAAATGAGCGTAAACATAGCATTATAGACCCATGTGGGATAGAGCTTAACGTGTTTTCTACTCTATATGATGACAGATTAGAATAGCAAACTAAAGATACTCATTAGAGCCTTCATTAAAATAGGCCGTACTTCTTATTGTACAAGAAATTCACCCAACTTTTAGTCCACCATGTGGTAACTTTTGAATGGTTCTCTTCCCACTAAATCCTAATAAAATAAGCATCAACACTTTGTGAGATCCATTTTAAATAACTGAACTCCAATCAACTTTTCTGAATGGTTTGGACTAAGTTTTTAAGCAACATCAAATGTTATCCCACTTGAAAACACGTCCGAAATACTAGTCTAATATATAGTCCAAACCACATGGCGGAAATTGATTGGATTCATTATATAAGTCATACAAAAGGTTGAATGCTTACGTCATTAGGGTTTAGTGAGAAGAGAACCAATGAAAAAACTGTTATGCGGCAAACTAAAAGTTGGGAACCAAAATGGGCGATGGAAGTGGGTCTGTTAAATGCCCTGAACAAGCCCCAAGTATAGCTTTTCTATTAACACAATGATGTTAGAATTCTGCAACCTATCAGAGTTAACTAAGAGAATAATGGAACACGACAAGAAAAATAATTATGGTTTACAGATTTCTTTAAGTATCTGTAAAAGGTATCTTATCAAAAGAAGCATACTAAGTTGATTAAAAATTATTAAAAAAGAAATATAGTTAAAGCTTCCACTTACTATGAATCAAGGGACCATGTTGATCATTCTTCCCACTTTCCTTTTTCTTGTTTTCGAACTTTATTACCTACTACGATTTGTAGGAAAGAGATTCTATTTATAATAAGTCCTATTAAAATAATTGATGTTTCCCACTAACTAGGGCATAGAGAAAAGCACTCCTCTGCAAAAAGGCTCTACATAAGTGTATTAGGTTGTGGGGTTTAAGGTAAAGGTAAACTACGCTTTAAGAGCTATCTTTTTTCTACTATATATATACACAAACTACAAGTCTTAATAATCAACTCAAGATACACCTCCCAAGCCATTTGAATGCAAACACGTATCTTAAACATGCATTGTGTAACATGATTACCATTCAATATATCTACTAAGCCAAAAGAGAAACTGTTTTAGTATACGGATTATATTCCTTTGGTTCTAGCATGGTCACTACTGAAACTTTATTGATTTAGGCAAACAGTATGTGAGATTACAACAACTAATATACATCTAGCACATACCAAGTTTGCTCTGAGAATGTCGCATAAATATACCTAATTTAGAATCATATAAGTTGGCATGAGTGAACAATAAATTATGTTCATCATTCTTGAAATGTGCTATAATTTGACAAAGTTCATTCCTATAAAAAATGGAAAAAGAGAATCTGTTGTCCTAAGGAATCCAAACACAATGCTGAAAGATAATTTTTCTAGAACGATGAAGACCTAATCTCTGAAGGAAATCCTAAAAATATTTTACCTCTTATATGATTTAGATTGAGAAAGGTCTGCAACTGAAGGTATATCTGACAGCAGCAACATCATTCACTAGTACCAGTAGCCATCAAGAATTCACCCTCACATACTACCTCACCCCCAACATATGCCTTTCCTTCCATCTTTGCTATTCCGAAGCGTTTTTGTAATTTAATTAGGGTCATCCTCATAACCAAGGTATCCCCTGCAATCACAGGTTTTCTGAACCTCACTTTGTCAATTCCAGCAAAGAAGAAGTTTTCACGAGACCCACCAACTTCTGGTTGTAGCATCACCAAACCTCCAACCTGAGCCATGGCCTGGATTCAAAACAGTGTGTTAGTGCTTATCAAGAACACCGGATACTATTTCCAAATGATAAAATGAAAATCATAATTATCTACATGCAGTACGCATAAATGACTAGGCTCCCTTGTCGACAACCACCCTTTCAGAACTCAGCCAAAACACAAACCTATAGATAGAAGCATTAAACATGCAAGAAAACTTGGGAAATTCAAGGATCAAGAAGTAATTTGGCTGCACACAAGTGATTACACAATTCCATGAAAAGGTCGGAGTTAAAACTTGTTATGTTGGTAACTGAATCTACATCGTGCTAAGTCTGTCCCTAGGACATGTATCTCTACTGCAGGAGATGTTCTCTAATGACAAAAACTCTTGCATATGGATTTTGCCACACATTAATTCTTAACCTAGCGGAATTGCTCTCGTGGAAAACTGTGTTACCAAACCATACCCTTGATTTGAGCATGTGGGATCCAGTGATTCATGACATTCACAACCTAGATCAAGCCATATTTCCAAAAGGGTCCTACAAGAGAATCCTAAAGATTTTTCTCGCTTGGTGTAGCATCACTTAAAAGTTATCAGTCAAGAAGTGGTGATACAGTCTATTATATTAGATAAAAAGTGATGCTACACCCACCGAGAGAAATCTCTAGGACTCTTCTATGAAACATTTTGGAGACGTGACTTGATCTAAACCGTAAATGTCATAAATCACGAGGTTTCACATTCTCTGATAAAAAATAACCAATGCAGAGGGAGACAAAATAACCATTGTGGGCTGTTGCCATCAAGATTTATGGCCGCAAAGGCATGTCTGTTTCCTGCAATTGTTATCTTTTCTTCAATAATGCTAGTTGGTTTATTAACAAAGCTAAGGTACACCTCTCAAGAAAAATAACATGCAATGATCACTACACTTATCTATTCTATTCGAGGTAACCTTCAAACTTGTCACCTTTTGAAACACTTGGTTCTCCATTAGCTGTTCAGGTACTCGCATAAGTGACAGCAGCCCAACATATAAAAACCGCTTATAATATAGTTTTCTCACTAACATACAAAGGAGAATTCCTACGGTTGTCCCTGGAAATTGCATTTCAGACATCAAGTTTAATGTTTGAATGGAGGGGAATTGTACGGGTAAACATCAAACATCATACAAATCCTACCCGTCAATGAATTAATTCACTAGTTTTACTATAAATATATGATACTATCTAACATTGTCCTAACTTAAAACAAATATAAAATCCAATTTAAGTTACGAGACTTGGGAGGATTACCCAATCAATCTACACGAATACATACTTTTACTTAGTTTTCGACATTTTGATGTCTCCGTTGTGGAACTCAGAACACCAGCACTGGTGTACAAATGTTCCCACTAGGGCATGCACCAACAATGCGACTATGTTAGTGCACAATAATAACCAGGCAAGACTCCAAGTGGGAAGAACCCTAACACATATATTGAAAGGGACTAACTGATAATGTGTTCTAGGATTCTTCCCACTAGGAGTCTTCAACAAAAATTAACATTCGCACCAAACAGCAATGAATTTTCATTGAAATCTAAAGATCCATTATATAATCATTAAGCAACAGAACAAAAAAAAAAGAAAGAAGTAGACATAAGACGATGTGAATTAATTCATTGTTTTTATTATAAATATATGATACTATCTGACATTGTACTTACTTACACAAATATTAAACCCTATTTAAGTTATACGCATTGGGAGATTACTCAATCAATCTACACCAATACATACTTTTGCTTAGTTTTGGATGTTTTGATGTCTCCATTGTGGAACACCAGCACCGGTATTTAAATGTGCCCACTAAGACGTGCACTAATATTGAGCGTATGCGACTATGTTTATCAAACCAACAAACAACATACAACTATTAAAGAAACTAACTACAAGTCAGCAAAAAATGCAGTTTTAAATCTCAATGTTCCGCATCAAGGGTTCATAACGGAAAAAACAAGCAATCCGCAGATACTATCATATTAGTCATTCAATATAAAATATGTTGATATCAACAATGAATATTACCTCAACCATGAGAACTCCAGGCATAATTGGTCTTTCAGGGAAATGCCCAGGAAAGAAATAATCATTAATAGTCACATTCTTAATTGCAACTGCTGATACTCCAGCATTGTATTCAATCACTCTATCTACCAATAGAAATGGAAACCTAAAACAAAACAAAATCAAAATCAAAATTTAAAAGGTTCCAACTTTCCCAACCCAAATTAACAATCAGATTCAAAAAACATGAGTTAAATTCAAAAACCAAATTTGAGCTTACCTATGAGGTAAAATTTCACGAATCTTGTTAATATCCATCACAGTTGGGTATGCAGGGAATTGCTTTTCAATTGGAACAACATCTTTAACAGTTTCTTCAACTCCTCCATTAACAGAAGCAACACAAGCAGTAAAGGTTCTATTGAATTGAGATCTAGGGTTAGAGATTGAAACTTTAGAAGATAAAATTCTATTTTGAAGTGTAGTAGTATTGGTAGGTAATAATAACTGATGATTTGAAGAAGCTTGGGATGGATACGAATGAGATGAGAATGTCGAGATTATGTGATTAGTTAAAGCTGTGGCTTCCATTGTTAGAGAGGGAGATGTACAGAGAGATCAGAGATGAAGAAGAGATAAGAAAGAAATAGCGAGATTTACAGAGCGAAAAAGAAAGAGAGATAGAGGGGTGTATTTAAAAATGTGGTTTTGGGCGGAGTGAACGAAGTGGTAAGTAAGTGTAAATTTAGTGGGTTATTGGTTTGTTTATGTTGTTCTCAAAATATACTGTTTCAAGCCAGAGATATTACTGACGAAACCAATGCAGTTTTTTTTGTTTTTCTCTTTATAACTTCAATGACAAATACAGTAAGAACTATTACATGCGATTAGCTCCCTTTTAACAAGGCTTCATATTTGTTTATCGTAATCGTGGAGCTTCACAGGGTATAACGCCAAAGTATGAACCGAGTAATAAAGTTCAGGTCGTGTAATAGTTAGATAAATAAGACCTTCAATCAATCGTCTATACTGTTCAGGATCATTCATAAGCAGACTTTCATCAACTGCCATAAAGGAAACCGGTTTGGCTCCTGATAAACCGGTCTCTCCAATAATATCAAGGGTATATTTGCGCTGAGATAAGAAAATCCCTTGTGAACCACACGCCACCTCTAAGCCCAGAAAATACTTCAATTTTTCAAGATCCTTCATGTGAAAACAAGTATGCAAATAACTTTTAAAAGAAGAAATCTTATCAGAGTGAGTGCCAGCGATAATCAAGTCATCAACATAAACCAGGACAACTATAAAAATATCATGTCGCTTATATGTAAAAAGCGAATAATCAGAATAGGACTGAGTAAACCCATACGAAATCAAGGCAGAGCGAAGCTTTGCAAACCAATTCCTAGGTCCTTGACGAAGACCATACAGAGACTTACGCAATCGACATACCATACCAGGAGAAGCACCTGAAAAACCTGGCGGAGGACGCATGTAAACCTCTTCAGCGAGGTCACCATGAAGAAAAGCATTTCACACATCCATTTGATGAAGTTCCCACAGTTTAGCTGCAGCAAGTGCCAAAAGCAGTCGAACTGTCACCATTTTAGCAACCGGAGCAAACGTCTCATTATAGTCAATCCCTTCTTTTTGATTATTTTCCAAAACAACTAACCGAGCCTTGTGTCTTTCAATTGAACCATCTGAATTATATTTGGTTTTATAAACCCATTTACATCCAATTGCCTTCTTTCCGGGAGGCAAATTCTCTACGCTCCATGTCCTATTAGTTTCCAAAGCATGTATTTCCTCTTTCATATCCGTCCTCCACCTTGCATCCTTAATAGCCTCAGAAAACCTAGTTGGTTCCGTTTCTGGAGTAATAGCAGCCAAAAACGTATGTGCGACAAGGAGATTTTATCACAACTAACATAATGAGACAAGGGATACGGAGTACCTGAGGACTTTGGAGGAGTGAGTGAAGGTGAAATAGGATCTTGACAGCGGGCGGTGTGACAAACATAATCATTCAAATGAACGGGTGGTCGTCGAATACGCGAAGACCGTTCGCCTGTATCAGAAGTGCTCAAAGTATCCGTTTCAGAAGTATTTGATGAACCTGTCAAAATATTCGGATTAGAAGGCTCAACCTGAACTGCCAACTCTCCCCCTGTTGTCGGACCTGAATCAGGTTCAATGCTAGCCATAACAACAACCTCATCTACCGTGTCTGGATTTGAATGCACCGCTTCTACTGTTAGCTGTTTAGTAGCAAACGGAAACTCCCCCTCACTAAAAACCACATCACAAGACACAAAAAATTCATTCTTGTCAAGATCATATAGGCGCCAAACTTTTTTACCAAACGGATATCCAACAAAAATACACTTTCTACTTCGAAGAGCAAATTTATCATTTTCTTTGACCCGAGAAAAACATAAACATCCAACACGAATCGCTTCCAAACTGGGATTCTGATTTAACAACAATTCATATGGAGTCTTTTCTCCTAATACCGATGAGGGTATCCGATTAATCAGATAACCAACATCCAACACACACTCTCCCCAAAAACGAAGAGGCAAGTTTGCCTGGAACCGCAACGCTCGTGCAACATTCAATATATGACGGTGCTTTCGTTATACACGCCCATTCTGCTGAGGTGTACCTATACAAGAAGTCTGAAACACTATACCATTTTCACGAAAATAAGATTTCAAACATGTAAACTCGGTTCCATTATCACTAAGCAAAGTTCTAATACACGCATCAAACTGACGATCAACCATTGAACAAAAATCCTTTAACACTCCTGCAACTTCAGACTTCTCAGCAAGCAAATAAATCCACACAGCTCTAGAATAATCATCAACAATAGTTAAGAAATACACTGCACCACAAGATGACCCCATAGATCACAGTGTATTAAATCAAAAATTGAACTAGCTTTATTAGCACTTAAAGGAAAAATATCTCTAGTTTGTTTGGCCCGAAGACAAATCTCACAAGGCTTTTTATTCTCCCTACTAACATCTGAATTTAACAAAGTTCCCATTACTCCATACGACGGATGACCTAAGCGCCGATGCCACATCTCTACACTGTCCTTCCGCTGCACCTTATATATCTGCACCGCTGTCACACCTCGCAACGTATAGATCCCATTCTGATATTCACCCACTCCAATCAACAGCCTCGAGGTGCAATCCTGTATGACACATAACTTATCAGTTAGAGTGACAAAGTATTTAGAAGTAGTAAGAAGCTTGCCCACAGACAATAAATTGCAATTTAACTTCGAAACAAACAAAACATTGGTCAATGTAAAACGACTTCCAAAGTTTACAGTTCCTTCTTTGGTAGCCATCGTAGTATCCCCATTTGGCAACCCAACCGGACACGCCTCAATGTCTCGCACGCTAGTCAATAATTCCAAACTCCCTGTCATATGATACGATGCACCAAAATCAACTATCCAATCAATATTTATCGTACCGCTAACTTTGTCGCTGGAATTATCCACCTTTTTCTGAATGTTAAGCATCTTCACCAAAGTACTCCATTGTTCATTAGTAAGAGAGGGAAGTGAAGCTTTGTCTTCCTCAGTCACAATAGTCTCGGCCTTTGGTTCACTCGTTCCTTGGACCGCATTTGCCCTAGCCTGTCCGCGTCCTTTACCAGTCCCACGACCATCATTATAGCCAGTTCCACGTCCTCCTTCGCGTCCTCTACCAGCTCCACTTCCACTTCCGCATCCTCCTCCTTCACCCCACCATTCCGGATATCCGATAAGTTTATAACAATTTTGGATATTATGTCCAGTTTTTCTACAGTGCTTACACTGTTCAACCACATCTGCACGGTCACCACCAACGGCTTTAGGTTTAAACTGTGTAAAGAATGCTACAACCTCTTTCCTTTCCTCATAACTCATCGTGACTTCGTGATGCTTTTCTTCACTAACAATCATTGCGTATACTCTATTAAGGTTAGGAAATGATTCCTAATTCAATATTGTGGAACAAACCGTTCCAAACACCGAATCCTCAAGTCCCATCAAGAACTGATGCACTTGCTCATCCTCACGTCTTTGCACCAACTGCTTCGTGATATTACACTTGCAACCTTTACAGTTACAAGTTAATATCGGTTCATAATTATTGATCTCATCCCATAACATCTTCATTCGACCGAAAAATTCTGCTACGGTCTGTCCCTGTTGCTTGCAGTTCGCCAACTCTCGCTTCAGTTGCTGAACACGCGGTACATTCGCGACCGTGAATCTCTCCTTCAAATCTGCCCAAAGCTCTTGTGCAATCTCCCGATATGTAAAGGTTGAACGCAAAGAGGGTTCAATGGTGTTGAAAATCCATGCTATCAACATGGAATTAATCATCCACCAGTCTTCAATACCGGACTTTCGTCTGCCGGTTTCACAATAGTTCCATCCACGAAACCCAACTTTCTCTTTGCCCGCAATGCGACATGCATCGCTTTAGCCCACTCTTCATAATTCGTTCCCTTCAATTGTACATGAGTAACAATACTTTCAGGATGATCTGCAGATGTCAAAGTGTATGGGGTAACCGATGAATCTGATTTACCTTTCTCGACACCTTCACCGCCAGCCATTATTAATCTTCTTCTTGCTTCTGTTTTGATATTCTGTTATGGCTCTGATACCATAAAGATTTTTGTGAAGAATATATTTGTTATTCCTGCTTCAATTAATTACAATAGGTGTGTTTATATATAAGAGAAAGTAAATTCTAACCCTAATTTACAACAAAATAGAAAACAAAACTATATTAGGAAAATAATATATATGTGCTCCGATATCCGCAATAATATCCGTAATAGTTTTCCTTCAATTTTCTCCCATGTCTTGAAATTCCATCTTTCATATCACAAAGGATCGGAGATATAATTATGTATATACATTGATAGATTTCTGATCGAGTACAAAAAGGAAATAAAATGTAACGAAAAGCTGGACGAAAATTATAAATTAGATTAAGATGATTATCCATGTAACGATTTATAAGATCAAATTATTTGCTTCGAGTATCTTCACAATTTTATTATGGGGACTGATTCGTCTCAAGGAGTCACAAATTTTAAACTGTTCCAGCAATAGGCTCATGAGCTTGTTCCGTTTGAAGTCGAGTGTCCAACTACTTTCACCATGGGAGATATTGGTGTGATCACGCAGACAAGCAACTTATTGTTAACTATCTAGCTAATATATGTACCCTTGAGCTTTACATACCAAGAAGTTTTACTTCACCTCTCATTGCCAAGTGGAGTACTGGAGTCTACTTTCTTACATCAGTAATCTATGTATAAAAAATACAGTAAAAATGTCGATAAACTAATACCACCGTGACCAGTTAAAAAAGGGTATGGTAAAAATATCATCTACTAATACATAAAGTCGAGTACCCAATTATCCATTCTTACTAGTGAGGTTATTAATTTATGGATCGTTAATAGGTTATTATCGCAGGAACAAAAGGATGAATATTGCCTAGTTGGGTTTTGTGGCCTAGGTGGTTGGGCCTGTGTAATCTGGATTATTATGCCAGCTATTTATTTGTTGCAATTTGCAAGAGTAGTACTCGTTCAGGCACCTACGTACGCACAACATAGAGCTCCTCTTAACTTTGTTACAGCTTCATCATATAACACTGTTAGACCCTACGAAAATACAGTTACGTTATGTGTGCTTCAAAATTTATTAGAAAATCAAAATACGAGGTTTGTTAGTCCAATTAAAAAAGTTTATTATATATATGGATTGTATATTCTGAGATACTTTGTTTTTTCTCGACAAATATCTATTATTCACTAGCATATAAATTATCTCAGCTATACTAAAACCCTTTATGGTAAACCGGTCCAAGTCGAAGGTTGTCGAATCCATTTAATCGACTAAATTCAATTGTCTCCACCATCTTAGAGTTCATTTACCTCACTGTTGTGAAATAAAATTTGTTCTACTGCTTTATCTGACTAACAAATTACAAACTGTTTAGGTCTAGCAATGAAAACAATCAACAACACCTTTACATTTGAAAAAAGAACTCCTCGATAGAGCAGCGATGCATGCTTTATAACTGATTTTGCAAACAATGAGCTTTAACTCAAACTTAATACAATGACACATAAAATTAACATGAGAATCAGTCGATTCCATGTTTCATGCTTCTAATTAAGGTGGTTATATGAATAAGCCGGAAATAATTGAGCTCACATAAGTTCGGAAAAGACTGCAACGTAGGGCGAATAAATGATAATAGTGCGGGAGTCCAACTGCTACACCCCTAGTTATCCCCCATAATATGTGTAAAGTTTCACCCCAATTTGTCGCTCGTTTGGCTCCATTTTTGAATCCGAAAATAGACGAATAGCTAGCATTGTTGTTTGATAGTTCATAAACTTGTTATGTACATAGATAGGTTTTGGTTACATCCCTTTCAGTGCATGTGACCATTGAAAACTAGTACATGCTATAATCCTACCAAAGAGCGAGGCCAAAAGAGTTGAAAATGTAATATCACTAACAACTTTTCAACAACACACATTTTTCATTTCAAATCCTCCCGCACATAGACCTTGACTTTGAGTACCCCGAAGCCAATTTCGTCTAAAGAGAGACTGTAAACATAGATACACATTTCGGCAGTCCAAATCTCCTCGGCACACCTTCACTTTTACTCTTATTCCGTGGCACAATTCTTGCTTTGGCTTAAACGTTGCTAAACAGGGGAGGGGCAGTGAACCGATTTTTTTTCGGTTTGCATAGTTTTATTGAGACCTATCGGAGGACTCTCACCTGTGAGCCTGAGTACTGTTAGGGACCATTTCAGTAAGTATATGGCCCTGTGTCCTGGACAAATTGGGTTCATTCCGATTGACTTATTTTGTCTTGTAACAATTGTTTTCTTGTAAATTTTTGTCCAGATCAGAGAGATATCTAGGGACTAAATTTCTTAGTCATTATTAGGCTATAATTTTCTGACTAACACTACGTACTTCATCCATCCAATAACTTTAAATTCTGAATTTAGGTCCTATATTTTTTGTCTCTCTTTCGTCTCGATTGCTGCATCATCAGTAATCTCTGATGAGACAAGAAAAGTAACACAGTGTAGGGAGGGTACCCTATATGATCCTATAGCTGGTCATGTCACTTCTTAGCTGCACCTAATTCCATCCAGCTGAGCTGCTACTCATCTAAAACTCCAAACGTAGTTTGGGTAAGGAGAGGAAATTTTTGTTCAATTACCAATTTACCCTTTAGAGGTTGTCCCCCTATTTTGGTCTGGTCTCTTTGCCATAAATTTTACCTTCAATTTTTTGGCACCAGGAATCGATAAACAATAGGAAACTCTATCTCTAGGCTAGACCGAGTTTAGGCGAATCTAGTGCCTATATTGGTTGTGACTCTACTTATCTGCTGTCTTAGCGTGAGAAGGCTTAATGAAGTATGTTGATGGATTGGCCCTCCAACCTGCTGGTATCTGGTTAGAACTCAGATGTCTTAGCTGTCTAAACAATTCAATATCACTTGCTCACTCAACTTGAATATTAGTTACTCAAATCAGAATTGATGGTAGGAGAGTAAAAATAAAACATTATTTTTTAAAAATATAAATAAAAAGGCTTTGGGGTGTTTTTTTTTTCTTTTTAGTGATAAAAGGAAAACATATGGGGCAATCCGAGAATAATTGAACTCGGGAACTCTCACACCCAAAGCCAGAACCATATCACTAGACCAATTGCCGTGTGATGGCTTTAGATGCGTTTTTGAAGAAAATCAAATTCAAAAACTAATGAAAAGCTTATTCTCATGATTAAAAAGTTGATTTTTTGTCCATAAAACCACTTTTAAGATGTTATGATTTTCATGGACTTGTTTTCAAATGGGATGGAATATTTAGGGACAAACCAGCATGTTACCTTGTCTTTGATGATACCCTCTTTTTGTATCTCTTTGGTGCTCTACTTTAACACCTTTGGCTTTTCTCAATATATTCCAAAAAATAAATAAAAGAACAACCCTTTCTGATAAAAAATCTGATTTACTTAAAAAGTGAATACATTTTAGAACCCCTCTAATCAGACCGACTTCCAAAGGCATGAGCCAAGAACAACCGCTAGGTACAAAGGCATCTAACTAGTATTCCCTAGCCAGCAAATACACCTATGATTCATGCTACTACATTAGAAAATGCATGTGTGTGTTTTCCCATGCATACTAATCTAATGTCATTTCTTTTCCCATATGAAGTAGAAGAACCTAGTAACAGCATGTTTTGTTGTTTTACTTGTGTTTTCACACTAGTAGGTAAATAATCATAAATGTGATGATAAGACGTTAGATAAATATAGTATTACAGATAGGGAGGTTTTAGATATAAGCATAACATATGCTGCAGTGCAGTGTATAGTTAATACTCTCTTTTCATGCAGCTATATATAGTAATTACTGTTGCAGCATAGTTTCTAGGTTACGAGCTTTCTTCTTCTCCCAGCAGTAGATAAGAAGCATTTTCCACTTCTTGATCATCATCTCGTTGTCTTCCTTCCTTCCTTCCTGCCTGCCTGCCTGCCATAAAACTATAGCATAATAGCAATAAGTAGCATCTAAGATGCGACCTAACGAAATCAATATACCTCCAAGGCTTCACTTCAGTCGAGGTCTCTTTACTTTCCCACTTTTGAATTCTTTCTCTATCAAGTACTGGTGTACTACTATATAGAAGAAGAGCAAATCACTATCTGATGTGCAATATATATGCATGGGTAGAAGAGAATTCTTCTTCCTCCTTGCCCTGGCTCATCACTGGTTTAGTTTGTTTTATGGCCGATTCACAATGTACGGATCGGTTTTGACTATTAATTTCACATCCTACGGTTAGTTGGATCAGCTGCAGATTTACTTTTTAAGAATCAAGAAGGTCAGCTATATTACTGAGCCTGAGCTACATAGACACATGCACATGTGTGTTACACACCTTGCTGATTATTTTAGGATTTTAAACAAACACAAAAATTAACTGTTGCTAGTGGTGATACTGGTCCTACGTTTCTGATTTTATTAATCTCCACACGAAAAGGTTTATACTGTTCCAGTTTCACTGAGACACAAAGAGCGCAGATAGCTGCATGGAAGAACAGAGATATACAAATTTAAAATGCTAGTGTCTAGTTGTCCCGTTGGATACAAGGCAGATGACAAGTGACAACCACAATGGCATGTGCACATTGATATGATTCTGGCCCAATATTTGACACTTTGATGTGTAAGGGGTAACTTTTTTAAGCAAAAATAATATGCAACGCAAATAGAACATCGCTCCGATGTCCAAGATAAATAGAACATCTCTCCGGGTAGAATGCACATCATGGACCTTGTTTCATCTAAAGTGCATTTGCCCCCATCTATCCTCCAAGCAGAAATTTGGTTTCAAACTTGGGATCGAACACAGAGTGCGGTGCTAATATGAAATCCTTGTGATAATGGATAAAACATATTTGAGAAATGAATGGACAAGTCACCGATGAACACATACTTAAAGGGTGAACAAAAATGACTAAATATGGGCTAAAATAGTTCAAATTATCTTGGAAACCAGTTGGATCGGATGGACAACTGCAAGTGCAAACCCCCCCCCCCCCCCCCCCCCCCTCCATATGCATCTTAACCCGCCCTCGCTCCTCAAATCACCCCAGAACCATTGAGTCCCCCTACAACTTAAGGTCCCCCACAATAACCGCAGAAGTATATTAGCTGGTGATCAGGACAGACCTGCATATATTGCATTCTTTTTGAGGCTCCAAAAGTTGTCTTATTGGGTCGATGTTGCATTTGCATAGCTCTACTATAATAACACCAAAATATGCTTCCTCTTCCTGGATAACGCTTTTTTGCCTCAGTTTCAAATAGAGCAACAAGTCAGCATCCACTCTGAACATAACTCTGAAACCTCCTTTATCACGAGCAGAAAGAAAAATCTGTTCATTACTATTCATCTCTTCGATTATGTTTTTCTTCTCTCTCTCAAAGTCTGCATCAAGTAAGAGGAGATTAAATAGTAGTTGTTGTAGGAAGTCAAACTAAATCTACACAACATTCTGATTGCAATCTTTCTGTTCAAATTTGAAAACCTCAAAATTTAATAGGAAAAGAAAAGGTGAGAAAATGGATATTCGAACTACTACTACTGCTAGAGCCAGTGCTGTTAGAGACAAGATGAGTCCAGAGAGAGTGAGGTTATCATATGTTCATCATCATCATCATCATCAACAACGACAACATCCAAAGGTGATGAATAATAATGTGGTGATTAGTAAACCATTTAGAAAAGTTCAGGTTTTGTATTATATTTGTAGAAGTAATGGTCAGCTTGAACATCCTCATTTTGTTGAAGTTACTCATTTATCTACTCAACATCTTCGTCTTAAAGGTACTACTAAACCTCTCTTAAACCCTTACTCACAACAGATTCCTCTGTTTTTACTCTGTTTTTGACTCTTTACTCTGTTTTTGTATAGATTTCATTGATAGACTTACTGTTCTTAGAGGTAAATCAATGCCTTCACTCTTTTCATGGTCTTGCAAAAGGAGCTACAAGAATGGGTATGTATGGAATGATTTGTCTGATAATGACATAATCTATCCAGCTGAAGGTGCTGAGTATATACTCAAAGGGTCTGAATTGATTGAAGGATGTTCGGGTAATTGATCAATTAATCCTAATAATCTTGTTCTTCTTTGTGATTATGTTAAACCCATTTTTCTGAATTTGGAATTTCTGGGTATTACAGAACAATTTCAACAGATTCAAGTGACCAAAAAACAAAACCCAGAATCAAAGTATCATTCGAAGAGAAGATTACTAGTTGTTCCATCTCAAAACAGAGAAACAGACCTAGGATTTATGAATAGAACAGAGAGTGATGATGATGAAGAAGAAGTGGAAGAAGTAAGAAAGAACAGTACAAGTTCAACCAAATCATCATCTCAATGTTCAAGAGGAATTTCAACAGAAGAAGACGATGAACACATTAAAACCCAAGACAACAACCCCAGTGAAATCACTCTTGAAGATACTACTAACTATTCACCACCATCATCTTCTTCAACTATTTCTGAGAAAACTCATCATACCCCCAAAACTAATAATGATCATAACTCAGTGACTGAGTCAAATCGGAGTTCAATTTTATTTCAACTCATTGCTTGTGGTAGCTCAAATGCTATTAGAGAAAGAAATGCAGCTGCACAGAAGAGTATAATGCCTGCTCCTCCTCCTCCTCCTCCTCCTCCTGTGGCTGCTGCAAGAAAGAGTAATTGCAGTAGTAATCTTCATAGAGGTGTTCTCTGTAAGAATATTAATACTGCAATCAAAATGAGTGAAGAAGAAGAAGATGATGAGATTAATTACATGCCTGAAAACCCAAGATTCGGAAACCCACAATCTGAAGAGAAAGAGTATTTCAGTGGGAGTATTGTTGAGTCAATTACAGAGCGTGACCGAGTTATTGAAGGAACTGAGTCATCTCGTTTGAAGAAATCGTCTTCTTATAATGAAGAAAGGTGAGTGAGTATTACTCTATTTCCTTATTTCTATCAAAGTGAGTCATGTTTACTTACAGTAGATAAACGGAGAGATATTTGAAATGTGGGTGAGCAGGAGTTCACGGTCTCAATCCAACGGGGATTTTATGACCTACCTTATTTGTGGGTGAATAAAACCTGACCTTTTTTCCTTTTTTCATTTGTTTGTGGCAGGAGCAGGAAATCTGGATTAGGACTAGAACCAATATCCTCCTCCAAGGATGAGAAGAATGAAGAGGAAGAAGAAAGTAAGAAGAAGAAGAAAAACATGAAAGGAGGACATTATTGTATACCAATCTTAACATGTAATAACAAATAGTAGGAATTTGATGTACTACTCGAGAGAGAAAAAGGGAGTAGTTGGATTGATTTTAGGATCTCAAGAAATAGTAGGAGGAGGGGCTTGACAATGTTGTTGTACTTGTAATAAGCTTGTCATCATAAGTAGAAAGAAAGTCATGGAAGTGAAAACAAAAGTTATGGAACCCACGACTTTAGACAACAACATGTAGTAGGAAGTAGGAACCTTGGGATTCATCCTAATTCCTAAAGTAAGTAATGAAGTTCTTGTAGTGTACTTATGAGTTATGATGACATTATGGATTTTTCTCTTTGGTAGCTATAAAGAAAGAAATGGAGCTCACCGGACCGGATTTCGCTATAGTTTCTTCCGTGATTACTGAACCAAGACTTGGATTCCTCTTGTGCTGGCTGACCCTTGTAAGCATGGATGTTATGTAACTTTTTCAAGAATATTTTGTGAACGTACAATGTGGTGGCACTATTATTTGCCCGTGATTGATTTGCAAAGACAAGACATATAAATCGACTTGATAATCATTGAATCCTGAATAACACGCATAATGAGATTGTATGTTTCTGTCATCTTCTTGTCAATAATGCTAGTTATACCGTTATCGAAATCCTTGGCAGGGATCATCTAAGAATGTAATCTAAGACATGAAGGGTGGATCTTGTATACAGAATATGTGAATGAGAATGTCTGGTAAACAGACGGTTGACATTGTTTGAGTACCATGAAACAATAAGATATTACATCCGTTTTAGGAAAAGAGTTATTATAACTTTTTTAAATTGGTTTATTTTTAGGTTAAAATGAAAAAGTGATAGTAACATTTTTCCAGAAACGAAGGGAGTGTGTAATACCCCGTCAGTGGGCCTAAGGTCATTGGGCCGATAACAGATGTAGAATCTAGAACAGAACGTTAAGAGAAAATAACTTGTTATTGGACATTTATTCATGCCTGAGAACCTAATTAAAATGAATCGGTGCGAATCGGTGCCAGCGAACATGATAAAAGTACTTCCCACTAAAAAACACTAGAATTGATGCATGAATTCCGTTTATCAATTCGTTTTATACCTTCACTATCTACTCAGTATGCTTCAGAAGAAAAAAAAACTGTCGTACACTCCAAATGCACACATCACACCTATTAATTAGTAATTTTACAGAGAGGTAGTCAAATAGGAATTTGAAGGATTTTTAGAGAGTTTTCTAATCTATTGTTAGTCAATAGAGATTCTAAGAGAGTCTCTTAATCTCCCTTGTTAGTGGATAAAGATTCTTTTTAAGTATTTTCAATTCTCTAAAATTCCATGTTATTGGATTGAGATTTCTTAAGAGTCACTCAAACACCCTTGTTATTTGATTTATATTTATAAGTCATGGATTTGTAGATTTCAGAGATTTTGGAGGACTTTTATAAGAAAATAGGCATGACAAAAATCTCTCATAAATAGGTGAGATTTTTGGAGACTTTGAAATTTGAGTTATTTTCTCATAAGCATCAAATTCACATATCGTTTTATTTATTTTACAATGGTCTATCATCCATACTTTATATGTTTTAAATTCACTGTATACTCATT
This sequence comes from Papaver californicum, assembly GCA_023531435.1. Classification (NCBI taxonomy): domain Eukaryota; kingdom Viridiplantae; phylum Streptophyta; class Magnoliopsida; order Ranunculales; family Papaveraceae; genus Papaver; species Papaver californicum. The sequence goes on from JAJJMC010001317.1 coordinate 2,105,558, forward strand.
CTCTTTCATTTGTGTTACGTGATAGTACCCTGTCATGGCCGAGAGAAGAAAATATTGATAGGAAAAAAAAAAGAAAAAAAAGAAAAAGAAAAAGAAAAGAAAACACATATAGTGTGCATATACTAAAGGTTTTGACAATCGACACGTATTTTACTATTTATTCATGGTACTTTTGTAAACATTGTAAACTTGCATAATAAAAAAATTAGTAGATATTTTAAAATTTGATTAGATATTATATATTTTTTTGTCTCTATAAATCATAAAAACTCTCTAAAAAACCACTAAATTTGTATCTACAAGTCACAAAGACTCTCTATAATACTCTCATAAAATCACTAGAAATCTCTAGATTTTCAGGAGAATCTTCAGGAATCGCTCAAATAAAAAATATATGAAAGTCTATAGAATTCTCATTTGACTACTTCCTTGTTAACTTTGATTATTGGTTATTGTTTATGTTTCTAAAATGTGGATATATATTTTCAAATAAAAAGAGATTATAAAGAAAAGCTGAAATACAAAAAATATATTTTCACATCTTTTGCTCAGGTTGAGATATTGGAGAAAACTAAAAAGGAAAAAGGAAATCTGGCATATGGGATATGGCTCAAACTAACTTACAAATCAAATACTTGGTGGATCCAAAATCGTAATTGAAAATATAGTCAAAGAAATACGAAAAGGTGTTTATTTGTTATTTCATAAGAATATATATATAGGAAATATACTAAATGAATTCAGGCTAACCATGTGGGTATTGTAAACCCCATTGAGAAATCTTGTGTTAAAACATGATTTGATATATTGATTGAAAAGATAAAGTTCTTGTTACAGGACAAGACATTATATAAACCTTGAAAATAAATGACCTACGCTAACCGTTGAATAGAGAAAGGAAACCTACTAGTGTCAGTATAAACAGAATCAAGAGATTCTTTCTAACTGATATTACACCATAACAGAATATAACACCATAACAGAATATGGTGATGTTAGAGACAGTTCATTCTCTAGTTTTTATATTCCCCAGCAAACAAGACATTAGAACAATGAAGCAGTTTGGTCTGGCAGAGCTTGAAAGCTGGAGAAGGTAAGCCTTTAGTAAAAATATCAGTTACTTGTGCTTCAGTTGGGATGAATTGAACATCAATGTGACATGCAGCAACCAAATCGCTTATGAAATAATACTCCAACTCAATATGTTTGGCCCTTGAATGATAGACAGGATTCAATGCCAAATATTTGGCACTAATGTTGTCACAATACAGAACCACAAACTTTGGAAGAGAGACCCCCAATTCTTCAAGCAACATGGAAATCCACATCACTTCAGTATCAAGAAGTGATAAATCCTTATAATCTGCTTCTGCTGAGGACTTTGCAATAGTGGGTAGCTATTTAGATAACCAAGAAACCAAAGACTGACCAAGAAAAATACAATTCCCAGCAGTAGACCTTCTTATGTCAGGAAAACCAGCCCAGTCTGAGTCAGAGAATCCTATCAATGTGTAATCTCCACTATGCAATACGATTCTACAACCTAAGGAACCTTTCGGAAATCTTAGAATCCTTTTTACCAGAAGAAGATGTGTATCAGTTGTTGATTGCATAAATTAACTTACATAATTGACATCAAAGGATATATTTGGTCTTGTCATTGTAACATACTGTCATGAACCCACTAAGCTTCTGAATTCTGTAGGAGACTCTAGTAAATCACCATCATGATTAGAAACCCTCTGACCCTTAACCACTGGAGTCTTACAAGGCCTAGCATCTAACATATTAGTTCTAGCAAGTAAATTCATAGTGTATTTGTGTTGTTCAAAGTCATAGTGTTCTTAACCTTTTGAACAGCTTCAATACCCAAAAAATAATGAACAACTCCTAAATCCTTCATAGAAAATTTACTACTCAAGCAAGAGATAAGAGAATCAATTAAAGTAGAAGAACTTCTTGTAAAAATTATATCATCTACATACAACATAAGTATCAATGAATCTTGACCAGAGTTGAAAAGAAACATTGAGTTGTCAAAAGTATACTTAATGAAACCATTGTGAAGTAAAAACTTGTCGAACCTATCAAACCAGGCTCTTGGTGCTTGTTTGAGACCATATAGTGATTTTTTCAAATGAAACACATGATCAGGTTTAGTAGGATCTTCGTATCCTTGAGGTTATTTCATATAAACATCTACTGAAATAATTCCATGTAGAAAAGTTATAGTGACATCCAGTTGTTTGATCACCCAATTATGTGTAAGAGCATGGCTGAGAACAATTGTTATAGTAACAACCTTCACCACTGGACTATATGTTTCATTATAGTTCATACCTTCCTCTTGAAGATATCCCTTAGCTACAAGTCTGGCCTTATACCTATCCACTGACCCATCTGCATTCATTTAATCTTATAAACCCATTTAGAACCAAGAAGGTCCATGCATGGATGATATTGAATTAAGTCCCAGGTATGGTTTGTTTGCAAATCATCATATTCATTATCCATAGCAACAATCCATTTTGGATCCTTTTTAGCAGACTTATAATTTTTAGGTTCTATGGGTGTTGAAAGTATAGAAATAGAATCTAAAGGAATAGGATGTTTGACTGTAAGTAGCGAAACAAAGTCAGAAAGCAAGGATTTTGGTTTAGAAGTACCTGTCATAGATCTAGTAACTCTTGTAGAAGTATCTTGTACCACCTCAGCAGAAGTATTTGCAAAAGAATTATCTGTAGACGTATCAGTTGGCAAATTCTCATCAATCAAAACTGGATTTTCTTGCACTTCGGGTAAAACTTCAGAGTCAATAATTGAAGCATTAACAATTTTATTATCTGCATGAAGAATAAATGTTGGAGCAGAAATAGTAGTTGAAGTAGTAGAATATGAAGTGGAAGGTTCTTCTAAATTCTTAGAGAAAGGAAATATGAATTCCTCAAATGTAACATGTCTTGAAATGATTACTTTCTTGTGCTCCATATCATAGCACCTATATCCTTAATGATAATAGTTATATCCTAAGAAAGTACATAATGTGGACTTTGCGCTCAACTTATCTTTTCTAGTGGATGCTAGATTTGGATAACAAGCACACCCAGAGACTTTGAAGTAAGAATAGTCTGGAATTCTTTTGAAAAGAATTTTATATGGAGACCTATAATCCAATATCTTAGAGGGTGTTCTATTGATAATATAAGCAGAAGTTAACAATGACTCAATCCATATTTTCTTTGGAAGTGAAGCTTGAAAATTGATAGTGTTACCCATACCTGTCACATGCCTATGCTTTCTCTCTACTACTCCATTATGTTGAAGAGTGTTAGGACATGAACATGTAACTACAATACCACATTCATCTAAGTATTTTCCAAAATCACCTTTTACTAGCTCAAGAGCACCATCAGCTAGGAAAATCTTTACAGATGAAGAAAGCAAGTTTTCAGCTGTGGTTTTGAAGTGTTTGAAATAACTAAGACTATTTGTTCTAAGTTTCATAGGATATAACCAAGTTTCATAGGACATAACCAATTGTATCTGCTATAGTCATCTATGAAAATGATGTAATACCTATATCCAGAACATGATAGCTCAGGTGCTGTCATGTGTCACAATGCGCAATTTCTAAAGGAGCAGAAGCATTTCTAGTAGACATACTAAAAGGTAATTTAGTGTGTTTACCCAATTGGCAATGATAACATAGATTGAGTGCTTCAGAACCATATATCTTGATATGTTTTTGCTGCTGTAAGTGCTTGAGAATAGTAGTAGACAAGTGATCAAGCCTTTGATGCCAAACTGATTCTGGTGCTTGGATGGAAACAAAAGCCACTTTGTTTTGTTTAATCTCCATTGTAGACTTTATAGTATAAAGATTATTTCTCTCCTCCACCTCATCCAACATCTCATTAGAAGCAAGATCTTTTATAACATATCCAGAAGGAAAGAAAGTAATAGAGCAAGAATTCTCTTACACAAATTTACCAACTGACAATAGATTTTGTGCAATTTGAGGCATATAAAGAACTTCCTTTAACTAAAAATCAGAAGTAGTAAAAATGTATCTCCAGTAAGAGAAATTGGTAAATATGTTTCATTACCCACCATAACTTTGTCATTATCTTGATAAGGATTAGGAGACCGTAACGAATCAGGATTATTACTCATGTGAGTAGTAGCTCCATAGTCTGGTAACCAATGCACATATTCAAAAGAAGCATTTGAAGTAGAAGCACTACCAGCTACTTGAATACCAAAAAATACCACATACTCATTCCCCAGAGAATCAATATATGTTTCATCTTCAGGTGACGATTCATCACAAATATGAAAGCCAGAAAATACTTTTTCCACATTAGGTGAGGAATGTTTAGATGAAGTATATTTATAAAAACATTAACAGCTGGATGACTAATTCTCTTGCAAATTTGGCATTGCATTGTTGAATAATTAACAAAAGAATGAGAAGATTTATTAGTTCATGCACCATTCTCAAAAGTAGATCTATGAACAGAATCAGGTAGTCTAGAAGATTGAGAAACTAGAAAATGAGGCTTACAGTTAGAAGGACCTGTTCTTTTGGAGTAGAAAGCAGCAGTACCTGTGGGATCAAGAAAAGTACTAGATGATGAAGAAGTATCTTGCCGACTGATAATGCATTGTTCATGATTTAGTAATCTAGATCTTAGACCATTAAATATAAAGGGAGTATCCCTATTTTGCACCTTGTTTAGACAAAAAATCTCTTCAACTAAACAACCAATCAAACTC
>JAJJMC010001317.1:2120333-2220393 GCA_023531435.1 Papaver californicum
TGCTTGGACATGAATTTGTGCCTGTTTTTAATTGCTAATGAATGAATTGTTTGTTGTTTAAGGGAGAATAGTTTAGACAGTTGGGTTTAAATGAATTTGTTTTGTTGGATTGTTTATAGTTAGATAGTGACACCTCTAAACTTATAACCCATGACCTGATTAAAATAAACTTCATTCGTTTCCGGCAAATCATTACAAAAGAAAAACAAATTTGTGACATGAAATTAGGTTCTGCTGGGCAATGGGAGGCATGTAATTATGCCCGGAATGAAAACAATATTTTCTTGGATCATTCCTCTCTCTCGATGCATGTATCATATTGGCTGAGCTGGGCCAACAAGTTTTTCCTTATCGTCCTAAGTGGATGTCCCAACGAAGTAAAAATAGTGTGAGTTGGTGCCGAATATGATAAGCTTACATGATACAGTACATCCACCAACAATAACATGATAATTGTCTATAAATTTTGTTCGATGCGGCGATGCCCATAATTCCTGTAAGGGGCAAGAAACCCATAAATATAAATTAAGTGGCTTTGTCCAAGCTAAGCATATATATATATAATATATACATTTGTGGTCGACTTATGAACGTCTATAAATTTAGGCACTCAGAATAGACAAACCTGTACAATGGTTAAAATTTATAGTATTAATTCTCAATTACCAAACACAAATGTTAAGAAGTTGGAGAAAACTAAAAGGAAGATGAAGTTTTGATGCCCAAATAACATACCACGTCTGTGGTACCGGTCCAGAGCATTAGTCAGGAGATATTTAAAAAAAATTCAAAAATAAAAGGACACTTGTAGATGCTTATTGTTTCATGAATAAAGTGGAAGTAAAAGCCCGTCATTAGTGACCGAGTTTTTTCAGCTGGATTAAAGCATTCGTCAATTTTACAGTATTTTTGCGATGTTCAAGAGGTATTTTCTCAGAATCAGTACCGGCAGGCACCTTGTTGCTTTTAAAGCTCTTTAAAAAACTATTTCTACATCAATCACTACGGACATGGAAAATCATTTTACAGACATGGAAAATCATTTTTCTTAAAGAAAGACCATTAAAAAGAAGTAGGAGTAACCCTAATATTTTAAACAAATTAATCATCTTTTTTTATCAGAACAACGATCCAATTTTGGTTCCAATTCATTCTTTATTTATCATATTTCTGTGTTTTGTAATTATTGGCCTAATTATAGAATTACAAAACACAACAAATATAAAACATGAATTAAAAAAATAGAAAATAGAGAGACAAAGAGATGATTGCTTTCTTCTTGTCATGATTTTTGTCGTCAGTATATTTGGGTATAGTTTTAAGCTAAAATCACAAAAAAATTAACCCTGAGGCCGCCTAAAAATTCTTTTGCCTAGATCTTCCCTATGGAGAAGATCTAGACAGACCAACAACTTCTCGATATTTGATATCGTTACTTTTTTCTAAAATCTCTGTTAGATGATAGGTTTTGCTTCCTTAAAATATTTTCTTCCATGTTTTTTAGGTTTTCAATCTCGTTTTCAGATTGGGTATTTTTCTTGGTTTTCTTCAAGTTCTCTGGATAGTGTAGGGATGGTGATCAAGAGGTACAAGTTGGGTTCTCCAAAGGTACCATATCTTCAACTTCATCGATAACATCAGTATCAACAACTCCAGCAACTTCTCTTACTTCAACAACAACAACAACTGCAAAAAATACTACAGCAACAAAAAAAATATACACAAAGACTTTGTTCAAGATTCAGACCGACTCATACCACGTTGACATAAAAATATGGAGTCCAGGAACATGTTCACTCCAAATTATGCTGTCAAGAAGCCAAGTTGACGCCAAAAACCTAGTGTCAAGAAGCACCGACCAGGAACATGTTTGCTCCAGATTTTAGTGTCAAAAAGCCAAGTTGGCACCAAAAATCCAGTGTTAAAAAGCCAAGTTAACACCAAAATCCAGAGTCTCAGAACATACTTGCTCCAGAATATAGTGTCAAGAAGCTAAGTTGACACCAAAATCCTGGTGTTAAGAAGCCTAGTTGACCTTAAAAAACTAGAGTCCAAGGACGCATGTTTGCTCAAAATTATGGTATAAAGAATCCAAGCTGATTCCAAAATTTGGTGTCAACAAGCCAAAATCGAGTATCAATTGACAACCAACCTCCTGCAACACAAAATCAAAGAAAATCCGATCATGGAAGAAGAAGATAAAATTGAATCTCATTATCCATGTCAATTTGAATCTCAATCACCACTAGTACTACCATCTCCAACCACCAAATCACACCCAATCTCCAAACCACTACCACAACAACGATAACCAGAACCTTTATTATCTACATTACCAATCTCATCACTCCAACCTCGCCACCAATAACAACAACCATAACTAGTTACGACACTACCACCATTATCAGCTCAAACCCTAATCCTAGGTTTATCAATCAACCATCTCGTCCCACCACCAAAAACTAATTCAGAAAAATGGAATACAAAGTCGAAACTTAAATCTCTCCGTCATCAAATATTAGAATCAAAACCTAACCAAAAACGAGAAGAAGAAGAAGAAAAACTGCTATGATGATCATGAAGTTCGATTTTGAAGATTTGATCAAAAATATCTCTATAAAATTTAATTGAACAACTTTATCTCACTCTAAATATCAGATCTCACTAAAATATAGTTAATGCTATTGACGGGGATTTGATTTGAATAAGGGAGGTAAAACATGTGTAAATATTATATTAGATATCCTTTTAGAAACCAGCCCTCTTAAATAATACCCCCGGAGAGTAATTGTGCAAAACCCATCAAATGAAGGGTGTTTGTTCAATTTCCATTAGAATAACAAGCTATGTACTACCTGGTGGGCTGTGGGCATCAGGCCCATAACAGGGTAAAGTCTAGAAGCGAGTCTAAAACTAACTTGTAACCTCGGATAAATAGAGAATCACACATAATTAGGGGTGAGCATTTGGCACGAAATTCATGGATTCAATCCGGACCAACCGTATATTTACGGGTGGGTTCCCGGACCATTCGTTAATGGGTTGGATGCGGATGGGATCTTTAAAATCCAATGGATTATGTATTAGGCAAAGTGCAACCTTAAAAATCCGTTGAACATCTGGACCCATTAGATTAAGAAAACCAAAAAAAAAAATTATCTTGTACTCTTCATATATCTTGCTTTATCAACCACAAGAAATTTAAACATACGTTTTTTTCTCCCATGAAGTTAGTACATTTATTTTTTTTTGCTAATTTAGGTATTCCTTTCATGTCATACTTTGATGATTTAACAAGATACAAGACCAATATATGTATAAGTGGATATACTTGATCCCTAAGGGCAACCACAGCAACACGAATATACCAAAGACCATTGAGTAAAAAAAATTGGTCTTCGGTCATCCCACAACACTACGGTCCCCGACCCAAATATGATCATACGGTCTTCTAATATGACGCTTGTTATTGGACGTAAATCTAGATTAACGTATGATGGAACAGACGTATGTATGGTGTAACGCTTGGTGTTGGGCGGAGATTTGGTTAACGCTTGATAATAGGCGTTACACTAAAGAAACGCCTGGAACCAAACACACTGATGTTGGAATGCTGCAACATCATACGCAACCTTAGCCAAACGCCTGTTTAAGCGTCATCCCCAGGTAGTGTTTGTTATCCAAACGTTGTGATATAGCAGCGCCAGACAAATGGAGCGGAGTACTAAGAAAACACCTGGTTTATAGGCGGCATCTCAAGAGAACGCCAGACTATGGAGCGGCGTCTCAAAGACACGCTAAAATATAGAGCGGAGTCCCATATCAACGCCTGAAGTATTGGCGTAAACCCATGTCAAAACGCCTGAAATTAAGTGAGTAACGTGCTACTAGAGCAACGTTCACTTCCACTTCCATTAGATGAAATAGCACAAGCGTACTACTATAGCAACGCTATTAATGTTAATTACTTAAATGTTATTACTTAAACTTAAGACTAGAGCAACCTTGCTATAGTAATACGCTTGTGCTATTAATGAAATAGCACAACTTGGTGCTGTTAATTAATCACCCAAGCAAAATGTTATTACTTAAACTTAAATAAGCTAAGCAAAATGTTATTACTTAAATGTTATTAATTAATCACCTAAGCAAAATGCTAATTAATCACATTTGGAAAACGTCTGCTAAGTTATTAAACTTAAGTAAAGTTATTAATGTTAGGCGTTAGAAGTAAACGTGCTTCTAGAGCAACGCCTAAGAAGTAGGCGTAGTTTTAGAGCAACGCCTGTGTAACCAACGTTATCCTACAGTTACGCTTGGGAACCAGACGTTGCTATAAAATGACCCCAAGACGCGGCGTTGGTCCAAAATTGCGCCTGGTTCTTGGGCGGCATTCTAGCAACACGTTTGAATCAGATGTAGATTTAGATAACGCCTGGTTATTAAGCGTCATGTTAGTGTACCGTTTAGTGAGGCGCAGTCTTTGGATTACGTTTCATCAGGCGTGACTCTAATGTTACGCCTGTAAATTTAAACGTTCTTCTAGCACAACGCCTGTTACCAAACGGTATCCCAACGTAACGCTTGTCATCAAACGGCTTACCAGCGTAAAGCTCGAGTATTAATAGGTTTGGTCTAGTTTTGGGACCATTTTTGTTCCGGAACAGTAAAAAAAGTGGACCATTTCCCATTTCTGCTCGCCCGCTGCGCTTCATTTAACGGACCAAAGACCACTTTTGTGGTTTGGTCTTTGGTCTGGTCGCTTGTTGTGGATGCTCTAAGTACACCAAAAACATCTTATTTTAAAGGGGTCGGGTTTTTCTTCCTTTTTAAATTTCAAGTAACTTCAAAACATTACACTTAAATCCAATTTTAAACCCTTAAATAATGTACTCTTATTTCTAAAACGATCCATAAACTTGTTGTCTTTATTTTTCTATTATAAACTTTAAATAAATCCATTGGATTATCCATATCCAACCCGTCCATCCGTGCATCTATTGGATGCAGATCCGTTGGATGCTAGATTGAATGCAGAATTTAAAATCCGCAGTAAATTGAATTGGATGCAGATGAGATGAAAACCGGTCCATACTCACCCCTACATATAATGTATGCCTAGAAAAACTGTTGGAACTTAAACAGTACTTTGAATTCACTTCACTGAATTAAATTTTTACAATCTAATTAGCAATTAGAGAAACGGATTAGATCCCTCAAAACAAAGTTCATAACTTAATTTTATATGTAATTTTTCCACCATAAAATACAAATCCTCGTGGAGGCTTAGAGATCCGCTCCAATTCCATACCGAAAACATTTATTTTTTTACCGATAAAGAATTATTTAGTGCTAGCGAATTTTAAATTTAATTCATTGGTATCATCCAAAGACTTGTGCTACAGTGCATCTGCCTTTACGATAGAAGAAAAAATGTGCAGTAGTGTTTCTAATCCAAATTTGTCTAAGGAAAAAAAATGCTTGGATCATTCCCCATACATACCCCCCTAAAAATTTGTGGTCTCAGTAGCATTACAATCATATACTACAATCCAGTATGAGTAAGTATCAATGCGCCACTTTGTTTTCTAAATAAGATGAATTTTATTGATTTCCAGAAACTAAAGTATTTTGGCAAAACAAGTTTTCCAAATATCTATGGTTCCAAACAACAAAGCTATTGTTGCAGTTTAGGCTCCGTGACACAATCCGAGGGATGGGGGGAGCTTATGTTGAGCATATTTTTGCCGTTTACTCTTTCTCGTGATGCATTGTTAATTGGTTTGCCATACTTATCTTCCGGCTTGCCTAATAAAATTGGAGTGGCTCCATGAGAACAGTGAATTGCCGCATCGTCGGAGTCTAATTTGGACAAACATGGGGGCTCAACCGAGGTTCTAAGCCTCTATGTATGTCAGCATGTAGTTTGGTTTGTTGAAAATCATGGAGTTAAAGAATTATAGAGATGGACATAGTTATCACCAGCATCCACTGAATCTGATCGTTTACAAAATTGGGAAGTTGATTTTCAAAGTCAAGCCCACAATGCCAGCACTACTTTAGTACTTGAGCTAAGCCAAAATTTTATCTCTTCTTATTGGTGAATTTTCAAGTATAAAGTCTCATACCACTCTTCCTCATCAATCATCTCAAAATCAAACCATGGCTAAAACAATCACAAGTTTTGTACTACATTTTCTAGTTTTCTTAGCTATGGCATCAACATCAATCAAAGCTCAGGTACTTAAATATATTCTTATTTTTGATCATTCTATTTTTTTTTCTTTTGCGAAATATGTTCTTATTACTCATTCTTATACATGGTGATGATCACAGGCTACTAAACAATGTGACTATGAAATGATAGTGAACACTGGCATAACCAGAGGGCCATCTGATTACAAACTCGGCGTAATAATTGAGCCGATTGGCGGCGAAGGCAACATCAACACCACCAACCTGATTAAGAATTGGGGTGCTATGGGTCGAGGGTACACGTATTTTCTACCCAATTCATCTGACAGGTTTAGAACCAAGTTGCCCTGTATGCTGGATAATTTCTGTTGGATTGGGATCAAAGGGAAGAAAGGAGAATTGAAACCTCATTGGTATATAAACAACATCACTGTTAGTACAAAAGGCGCCGGAGGTATCAATCGTCTGAAAACATTTCGGTTTCTTGAAGAGATTGAAACGGTTTATCCTGATGCTAGCCATGGAGAATGCCCATAACTTTATTATTCAGTATCTGCCATATTCTAGATAATAAAAACCATCATGATGTTAGTCATGGAAAATCATAAAATAAATTTTATATATGAAAGTGAAACCGATTTAGTTATAACCACCGCCATTACCGACTACACAATTATTCAAAACAATGCCAACTTGTCCCACCAAAATACACAGATAAGCAATGCGGATTGTACCATCAAAATACACAGATCCATCCAACTGCATTAGAGTTTAAAACGAAGACGTGAATCATCACTCTTCACGCATTAGATCTTAAATTTAAGAGATTGTGAAACACAGATCCATCCAACTGCATTAAAGACAATAAAATTGTTACTTGTAAAGTGCGACGACAAGGGTGAACCGACCTCTCTTCACGTTGTGAATTTGTGTCCATTATCAATCAACTGAAAACATGAATTGACCCACCTTCACGTTGTGAATTTCTGTCCATTATCAATCGTTCAGCCCTTATATTCACTAATAATAACTCAAGAATAACATTATCACAAACATGAGGAAAAAAACATTTTTGATATCAGAAATTTAGAACGATGAAAGAAGAGAAAAAGAGGAGGAGGCAGTTGAAAGGGATATTAAATTAAATTTTTATTTTATTTTTATTAATGTAAAGGCAGTATGGACATTTGATCATAAAAAAATCTTCTTAATCAAAATTAAATCCCATATAACTATAAGTATCTTCTAATTTATAAGAGTATTTTCTAATTAGAAGTACAAAAAAAACACTGGATACTCTTTTTTTGAAAGAATATCCACCACACACGGTAATCTAGAATAAAATCGTTTATAAGTTATTATTTTTTCGATGTAACTTGATCTAAACACTAAATATTCGATTTCCGAATCAATAGTTCAATTTTTTCGTTGAGATTTTATACGGTGATCCCCACAAGGCCCCAAGTTTTACTAGTGTGGTTTGGTTTGCTCAATATTTTGGACTTTAAGAGTGACAGTGATACAAATGGCTATAGGCTATAGCTAGCAACCATAAAATCTGATCGTTTGACAAAATGGGGCAGGTAGACTTTCTAAACAAGGAGACAAATTTTCAAAAATATCCAATTAGTCAAAGTCAAGCCCACGATGCCAGCTCTGCTTGTATTTGAGTTTAGCCAAAACTTTATCTCTTTAATACGAATTTTAGGATATAAATACTCACCATTCTTCCTCTTCCTCCTCATCAATCATCTACAAAAACAAGCCATGGCTAAAATAATCACAAGTTTTGTACTCTTCTTTCTAGTTTTCGTAGCCACCGCCACAACATTAATCAAAGCTCAGGTAGAATTCTTATATTTTGTTCAATTTATTTCTTTGTTTGAAACTTAGTAATTAGTTTTATCCATGGTAATCACAGGCCACTAAAGAGTGCCAGTACGAAATGACAATAAACACCGGCATAACCAGAGGGCCAAGTTACAAACTCGGCGTTGTGCTCGAGGCGATCGGCGGTGCCAATATCAACACTAATAACATAGTTAAGAATTGGGGCGCTATGGGTCGAGGGTACACGTATTTCCTACCCAATTCATCGGATAGATTTAGAACCAAGTTGCCTTGTATGGTGGCTAATTTCTGTTGGATTGGGATCAAAGGGAAGAAAGGAGAATTAAATCCCCACTGGTATATAACTAATGTCACTGTTAGTACAAAAGGCGATGGCGGTATCAATCGTTTGAAAACATTCAGTTTTGGCAGTGGAAATGAGATTGATATCATCTATCCTTATGCTAGTGATGGAGAATGTCCATAACTTTGCGATTCTATTCCGGTTACTAGTTGTACGGCTGTACTTGTAAGAACCGGAAAAGAAACCGTCCTTTATATACGAAGGGGATAACATTTACACCCCAATGGTTATATCTTGTATGCATGTGAATTGCTTAAATAAATTATGAAATAAGAAACTTATTACTAGTAATTAACCTGTGTTGCATCCTGGGTCCGATGAAAATTGTTTAATGTGGAGTTGTGGGTTTCACTCCGCACCATCTGTGCAGATGTATTTGAATATCTTTAACTTTTTTCTTGATTAGTATATTATTTTTGGTATCTTTGGTAATCAATATTTTATAGGAATATTTAATTTATTTGTAAATAAAATAATAAAGATTGTAAAAATAAATTCATCTATCATAATTTTTTTCAAAAGAAATTATAGTGTTAGAAGTAATAAAACTTCTCATTCACAATATAAAAAAAAAACAAAAAAAATGCTAATTTTATCATAGAACTTGAGTTTTAAACATTATCAAACGAAAATCGCGACATATTGTCTATCTTACTATTCAACTAAATATGATTTATAAATTATGATTTCTTGCTTTTGTTTCATGGACTAATATGTAAAATGCACTTGTATAAGAAAATAATGAACAAATAATACAATTAATAATTGTATATGCCCAGTTATAGCAATTAACGCAACTTCAATTAGTTGTTTGTTCCATATTTTGAAAAAAATGAATCCAATATCAAAGAAATCTAATGAAAAAGCAACCAAATCAAAGAGCAAATAACTTGAATAGGATCTCAAATGATAAAAACTAATTCTCTTGTAGTCAATGATTGACTTGGCTTCATTGGGCTAGTTTATGGGTAATCGTGAATTATAGGATGATCCCGCATATTCTATGATAAATTATTTTGAGTGACTGGAACGAAAAAAATATTATGATTACCACAAAAGATAAAGCAACTCATATAAAATAAATAAAACACAATCTTCCAATTACTCTCTACTCACCTACAAAAATAAAAAGATAAATAATAAATCATCAACAAATAAAAACATGAATACAAGTATAATAATCAAAAAAAAAATAAACCGATGCAGATCGGAATATGCTCAGATGTTTGAGGTACATACCATGTATCCCTTGTCTAGCTTCATAAAAAGGACGATCAAGTTTGGAATGCACTTCTGCAAAGATGATCATCTCTGGTTCCTTATTTTTGGATTTTTTCTCTAAGGAATTAAAATCATGACTACAACCCGGGGTCACCATAATTTGTTAAGAAAGTCATAGACGCAACAATTACAATTACATCGACAACGAGCACAACAAACAAAGAAAAAAATGGTAATACTTAAATCTTACCTATTTGTGATCTCAATATTAATCGATGACAGTAACACAAAGAGTTGATGCTTATGAGACCTTCTCGTTGCTACACGAAAGAGGATTGAGGTACTTGCAAAGATGATCAAAGAGCAAAGGATTAACAAGGCCTATAAAGAGAAACTAGGGTTTAGGGATACTTACGGCAAGAAAAAAAGAAGAAAAAAAAGGAAACTCGCACAAAACCCAAACCTTACCTATGAATATATACTCACGAAAAAGATAAAGAAAACCCTAACTTACCTGATGGCCGATGGTGGAGTTGATTTTCTCGTGTGAACAAGGAGACTTAACTAGGATTACAAAGCTAGTGTTTTAAAGACGTAACCAGCTAAAGAAAAAAAATACGAGATGAAAAGCAAACATTGTTTAGAGTGGTGATGTTGAAAGAAGAGGAGAAATTTGTTTGACAGTTTTAAAAAGTGGCAAAGTCTCTTTTATAAAACAAGATTGAATCCAAATAGAAGAAGGACTAACACCCTTATACACAAGACATAATAGAAGTCGTCTGGCCAAGGCCTTGTTTGTCCGTTCTACCAACTTGCCTCGCCTAGCCTACTCGACCGAACAACTCCAGCATAACTCATCCGTTCACCAACTCAAACCCTAATAAGTTTGTGCGCCTTACTTCCTAACCGAGCTTGTACGTCTACGATCAAGCTTGTTTCGTCCAACTCAGATCTAGACATGCCTATCCACCTCAACTTCGGGAAATGCTCATCTTACAAATAAATTACGCTTGTTTGATCAACTACAAGTTTTACTTTGAATTTTCAATCGTGTATTTTAACTCATACGTCCGACATAGCTTTCTAGCTTGTTTATTCAAAAATTTCAGGCGAATACTACTCTTCTGGGTAATATCTAACCATTGTACTATATTTTCGTCTGATAGGCCACAATCTAGTGCTTACCACACAACATTACTCGTTTCGTGCTAAGCAGTGGACTTAATATAGATGGTGGGTTTTGACAAGTATAAAATAGTAAATTATCTCTCAAGACTCGGGTATGAGAAATACTAAACTTTAAAATTTTGCAAAAGAATTCCTAAACAGGTGCTCATCCCAGCCCTCTCTCAGGTGCTTATCCCTGTCTTCTCCTTATATGTATGGCCAACTACATATAAGATCAAAATTGATGAATCGAAACAACATTCATTACTGTACAAAATCATCAGAACAACACCAGTGCTTACTACATTCCCAAATGTTTTATGATTTTTATATAAAATCTCAAGCTCCTAGATAGATTGCCCACTAGTATAGAGCAATTTGAATATTATTTTAGTGTTATATTCCATAGATGAATTCCCAAAAATACCCATGTTGATATTCACGCTCAATTGAGCAATATTGACTCACTAAAATATATTAAAGCTTTATATATGAGAGTACATATGAATCTATTCGATTAAAGTACCACAATTGTGTCTAAATTCAATGTCAAAATTGTGATAGACACAGTTTCATAACTTCTACTAGGTAAAAATCCAACCCCAGTTACATTAATCCTTGCTTAAAGAGACAACAAATGTGAAGAGTCTAAAATAATTCAATTTAGGGTTTTCGAAAGCTTAACAATAAGATCGCAATACTTATAAGCGTTTCAAAGAATACTTTTAAACCCTAATTTGAAAAAGGAAGGCGTTTTTACGTTTCTTGCCCCCAACTTGTGCGCCTTAGCTAAAAGCTAAGCTCGTGCGTTTGATCCTAGGGAAAAACTTGTATGTCTTCACTCAAAGACCAAACTCACACGTCCTACGTCTATCCAAAACTTTGTGTTTTACTCCTTCGTCCTCACCATGTGAGCCTTAGTACAAAGTAAAAAATAACGTGAACACCTAGCTCTTGTTCAAATTAGGCGTTTTGACTCTTTTACTCTGAACTTGTGCGCCCTAGGTAAAAGAAGCAAGCTTGAGCGTCTTTGCTCCAAAAGTAAAACTCAAGCGTCAATACCTCTCTTGTTTTGAACAAAAGCGTTTTGCCTTTTTACCCTGAACTTGTGCTTCTTCGGTAAAAGAGGACAGCTTGTGCGTCTTTGCTCTATAAGAAAACTCATGTGTCAATGCCTTTCTTGTCTGAACAATATGTTTTACTCTTTCACCCACAATGTGTGAGCCTTAGTACAAAGAGTAAAAACGCATATTTTTTGTCTCTTCGACCAAACTAAGACGCATTTAACTCTTTTGCCCTGAACTTGTGCGTCTTAGCTCATATCAAGCTCATATGTTTATTTCAATTGGAAAAACTCGTGTAGCTTAGCTAATCCTTTCAACTAAGAGCCTTAACGCCAGCTTCTAATACTTGCTTATTAGGGTTTGCTCCACACATACAAATTTCATAACCCTAATTTATTTATCAAATGCCATGCTAGGTCTCATTAATATATGTGGCCTCTCACACATATATTTTTATATGACGCCTCTCACACGTATATTTTCATATGTGGGCTCGCACCCATATTTTCTCATGCTCAGCAACATACACTTATTTTTAAAAAATAAGCATGTCAATGCAAATTGACCTAGTGGAACATATTGTTCCTCATAAATAAAATAACAACATATTTTATTTTATCTTAACCCGTTAAAACTTATTAGGCTAGTCAAGCAAGACAGCTCTTTAGTGAAAAGACTAAGTAAGTCTCATTCGACTTAATATTATTAGTAGTACTTAATTCTACATAAATTACACGAGACATCAAACGTCACAAACAAGGGGATACTCATTAGGGTTTTGCTGGTGGTCTACGGCATGTGGTGCAGCAGTGCACCCACTAAAGAGAAACTCTGGAAAGTTTGATCAACAGTTGAGTAGAGGAGTGGTAAGTTGGTTAACTGACTACTCAGCTTTAATCGAAGTGGAGAGCAGTTGTAAGCACCTTTTCCACTTCACCACTGCTCAACCATCGACACTTTCTTTCAGAGAGGAGGTCAGATGAACTGTTACAATAATTATGGCTATAAAATAGATTTCTCAATCTATTGAACACAACAAGTCTGAAGAAGTCGAACTTTAAGACAAGTCTAACACATAACAATTCCAATTGAACAACTCGATCTTTCAATCTTCTCACAGAGAGAATTGTTCATATCTATTTGCACCTACTACATCCTACAAAGTCTGATACTCTGACCTCAAATCTTCTCTAACTTCCCTCCCTAAGACCAACCTTTCTCCTTCTCATTTGTGACTGAAGCAAGACTGGAACGTCCATTGCTTGGTTTAGACCAGGACTATACAATTTGATCTCTCGAATCTAAACAAAGTACTTCAACAGTACATTTGTTAAGGATTAGACGAACATTCACCTACTCACCCCACTTTTCCTAATTTACCCTCTGAATTCGTTTTCTCCACAAACACTATGTCAACAAGGTCAACCTTTGACTTTAGCGTTAACTTGGTTTCTGCCGGGTACTATTTAGGAGGAAACTTATCCAATGGTCATAATGGTCGCAATTCTCTTATCTCTTGGCTTAGCTACATCTCTCAATTTCAGCCAAAAAAATATGCATCATAGTACTCTTTGCACTTGTCAAGCCCACTACTATCAACTATCAAGTTCTTCAACGGGTATAAAAAATCTCAGTTATTCACCTTGACAGTTGAGTTGGACACTTTTAATAAAAATCGAAGTAGGAATTACTTGTAAACAGGGACGGAGCCCGCACTGACGGGTGGATGTGCAATTTCACATCCAGTCCACATGGTTTCTAGGCTCAATTTAACCCATTTTTAGTTATTTTTACATATTTATACCTTTTAAATGTGCACATATTGTTTGACTTATCCGCCCATTCTTTACAACCTGGCTCCAACCATACTCGTGAGCAACTCACTGCTTGGATCTTTCCCTGAAAGTAGCTGATTTAGTCAGGGACCCACTGATTCATTAATCATATGATGCATAGACGCTAGATTCGATTATTTTTTTTGGCTATAGCAAATTCAACTCCCCATTAAATTCTCAAGCTACCAGACTTTCTTTCATCGGAACCTGTTCACACTCCACACCATGTTTCCCTCTCCGTGTATCTTGCGTAGAATAACATACATATTATTGATCCCATCTAGGATTCAATGCATTTTCATGTGCACAAAATTCAACTTTTTGGGTCACACAAGTCTTGACCCTCATTAAATTTGCATATTTTTGGATCACTTGCATTATTAAACTCAAGCTAGCTAGCTAGCTCATTAATTGGCATGTCGTGTTGATCTAAATCCCAGTCAGTAAACTTAAGTAAACCTAGATCAAGCTAATTATAGGATTAGTTTAATTTCATTGCAAAGTATGAGATCTGAAATGTGAATGTAAAGTCAACGTATCTGGCGCCAAAATTTCAGCTCTAGGCTCCAAAACAGGATTTTAGCTGATAATGGCATGTTCAGACGCTTAGGTGTATGATTTTCTGAACTTGACACTAGTACCATGAACCAAAATATTGTCTGTTGTCGGCTTATTGGCATTTGCAGTCTTACAAAAATATGATTTACATATCTGCCTATTTAGAATTTCATTTGGTTATTTGGTAGGGCTTCAAAAAATTTGTTGGAGAGATTTCTTGCATTAGAAATATCACTGCATTCAAGAGTTTAGAGACCGGAGAAATAAGAGCAAAGCAAGATTTCTGAGCTTCATGGAACCTCACGAGAGTAAATTAAATGTAGTCATGCCAATAAGGACGCAGCATTGTCCGCCACACTACTCTCGGCATGTGATTTCCAATCACCGACACATCTCAATAACCTATGTACGCATTTATGACTCGAATCTCTTCATCGATCCTCTCCTATCCATAGCTAAACTCTCTTCTTTATAAAACCCCATAATCACTTCGCTTTCAAGTCTCATCAACCACAACAACAATCATCTTTCTTTCTTGGACCTCTTTGGTAAAAATTCATTTCAGTTCTTCTGACTCTTACTCTGAACAATGGCATATACAAAGGTTTTGATTTTGTTGGCACTTTGTGTCCTACCTGCTCTACTTGTTGAAGCTCGTCCGCTCGATGATCCTTACCACGTCCATGGTCGTGTATACTGTGAAACATGTCATCTTGGTGTCGAACACAAGCTTGTCACTTATATCGAAGGTAAATATCCCTGATTAGCATTGTTAGCTGGTCAATGTCAGTCATAAACAGTTCCAATTGCAAGTCTCAGTATAATGATATTGAATGGTTTTTCTGTTTTGTTTTTTGGTATGTGATGTTCCAGGTGCTGTGGTGAAGATTGTATGCAAAGATGACGAAAGCTTGGACATAAAGTACAGCAGAGCTGGAACAACAGACGTAAACGGAAGATATAATATTGAAGTAAGAGAAGACCACCAAGATGACTTATGTTTTGCTGTTCTCGTCAGCAGTCCTCAGTCTGACTGTAACACAATCGTCCCAGGACTTGACCAAGTGACCGCTGTTCTTACCAACGGCAATGGTTTACCGTCACATGAACGTAACGTCAACAGCTTGGGATTCAAGAAGGATACTAAAGTCGCTGGGTGCCCAAGTCTTGTTCAGCTATTCAACTCTGATATCTAGAGATTGAATCACCTTAATTACCAGTGCATGTTATTAGTATTATTTTCTTTTGTCAATTTTAGTCTCCATTAAGGATTTTGGTTGGGTATTAATTTTCAGTTGAGGATTAATAGCCAGAAAATCCGAACGAAGAAATTCTTGGGGATGTGCTTCCTCCAATGAATTTTGCTTTGTAGTAACTAGTAGTGTGTGGTGGAGCTAATGCTGCTGCTGCTGCTGCTGTTGTCGTCGTCGTCTATGTTTATTAGGTTATTCAGTGGGAATAAAAAGATCAATAGGTTCACATTCTACATGTGAGACCAGTTAATCCAGCCATATGTTTTGGATTCTTGAGATCTTTTGAATTCTCATTTTTGACAGTCACCTGTTGTGTCTGATTCTTGTTAATTAAGCTTTTACAGATTAAGAAATTAAGAAAAAAGCAACGATTTTCATATTGTGATTTCAACATACATTGCTTGCACACTGTCTTTGTTTTAATCTAATTGCGGATGGGTTCCTATATATAGGAACTGCTCCATTCTGTCTCTCACAATCTCTCTGTTTTTGTTAACAAATGAACCTTGTTATGTTTTGAGAAAATTGGAAAAATGTCGCACTATTAAAATGGGTTTCTTGATCTGCCACATTATTACCGGCACGTTGTTGGAACCTTTTCAAACCCTTCTCTGGTGCCCTAGAAAGCTGGCTGTTCATTGGGCAAATTGCTTGAAATTTCTGTCTTCTATTTAGTTCAGATACTCTAGTATTTACTGGGAAGGAAATACAGTCGCAGATTTGTTGGCTAAACAGAGAGCTTCTACAGTTTCCCAGTGGTGGGATGAGCCACCAACGTTTATTCGTTCTGTTTTAGGGAGTGACAAATCGAGTCTATCTTCGTATAGATTTCGAGTATTTTTGTAACATTTTCCCCCCCTTTTTTCCTCAAAGGTCTTGGCCTAGTTTCCTCTTCCTGCTTTCTTGTTTTTTTTCAATAAAATTTCCTTGTGAGCTTTGCTTAAAAAAAGAAAGAGAAAGCAGTAAATCTAGAGTTCAGAGTTATCACTTGGTTTTGGAATTGTTGAGCATGAAAAACTAGCAATGGATCAGTAGCAGCTTCATATTGATTTCTTTTTCCATTTGATTTTTTAACGTTCCTCTTACTTGAGAAAAAAAATGCCGAAGTCCAAAATTATTCTCAAACGAAAAAATCATGTAATCCACAGAATGCTGTATTGCAATGAATCCGAAGGCCACAAAGACATAAAATGAAATGAGACTGAATCTCCATTGCCAACTGTGTAGGTTATAACCCCGGCTAACTTATCTTCCACATATGACGCCTAAAGCAAACTTCCAATTTCCAAACTTCAAGTTCCTAATAATACATCTAGGTTTCAAACAGCAAGGGGATGTAGCTCAGATGGTAGAGCGCTCGCTTAGCATGCGAGAGGTATGGGGATCGATGCCCCACTTCTCCATTATTTTTGCTTTCAGTAAATAAAAAGGTTTTGACTTGAACTCTCAATGAAAGCATTTTTAACCCAAATTAAATGGCGCTTGTACACAACAAGGGCAAGAATTTTATTTAGAATTGATAAAATAGAATCCAAATTAATAATTTCATCACCTTCCGCAAATTGCTCACCCTGTAACATTTTATCTGTACGAATGGTACTTCATTTTCATTTATTTTTTATGTCGGGCTTTTGAGTTTTGAAGCAGCTTTTCACGCCACACTAGTCTCGATCTCGATCGGCATGTATCATGTGATTTCGAATCACCGACATCTCTTCTCCAAATCTCAGTACATTTCTTAACTCAAATTAACCTCCCCTTGAACTATATTCTCAACATTATAAAACCCACATCACTTCCCTTTCAAGTCACCACCATCATCATCATTACCAACAATAATCATTTTTCTTTGTCTATTCTTTAAGGAAATTTTTTTCACTCTCAAACAAGAAAGAATGGGATATTCAAGAGTTTTGATTTTGTTGGCACTTTGTGTCCTTCCTGCTCTGCTTGTTGAGGCTGTTGAACTCAAGGAACCTTACCAAGTCACTGGTCGTGTATACTGTGATACATGCCATCTCGGTTGCGAGCACAAGCTTGTCACTTACATCGCAGGTAAAACATCGCTTATTATATTCAACAATCTTAGCTACATTATGTTTGTAGAGGTCTACGTTATACTACATACCACAATTACTGCTTAAATGGCCTATTGAATAGCTAGTTTGTTTTATTTGTTCTTTTTTTTTTTTGGTTTGTGACATATGCAGGTGCTAGAGTGAAGATTGAATGCAAAGATGATAAAAATTACGACATCAACTACAGTCGAGAGGGAGTTACTGACAAAGACGGGAAATTTACCATTGAAGTAAAAGAAGACCACGATGAAGATTTCTGTTTTGCGGTTCTCGTGAGTAGTCCTCAGACTAATTGTAACAAAATCGTGCCAGGACTTGACAGAGTGACCGCCATCGTTACCAACAACAACGGGTTACAAGAAGTATCACCTAAACGTAATGTTAACAGCTTAGGGTTCAAAAGGAATAGCAAAGTCGCTGGCTGCGCCGGTCTTGTTCAGCTTTACAACTCTGATGTCTAGAGCTCGCATCACCTAGGTATACCCATTTACTACTACACTTTCTTATTGGTAGTTCTCCGAACAAAGAACTTCTTGGGGATGAACATCCTCGAATGAATTTCGCTGTGTAGTTGGTAAGTAGTGCTACAACAGATCATGTTCTTGTTTTTGTTTTTGTCAGTGTTTACTAGATTATGTAATGGGATCAAGAGGCGCATTATGTGTGCCATAATCCTGCCACGCCGTTGTGGCACCGGATTCTTGAAGATCTTATATATGCATTTGATTTTTATCTATAATTAGCTAGCTAGTTATGCTGGGAAAAGTCACCTGTTGTGACTCATTAATATTTGTGTTACTAATCAAGAGAAAACAACTATTTTTATGTTGTGTTTCAATCTAAATTGCTTGTGTACTATCTTTGTTCTACTCCAATTTGATTTATATTTGTTCTTGCCGATCACTGTTTTGTTCTCTTTTAACATTCTTCGAAACACAGCCCAGGACGCCATATGAGCGTTAGTCATACCCGATTAGCATATCGACCTATCTACATTGGCATTAATCTAAATTATATCATTACCTAACGACTTTATCACTATCTACAATGACATTTTCAGCGTCGTTTAAATAGGATTATTTGGGTTACTCCGTGGAAAACTAATAATGTCTAATAAACTAACGGTCTTCCTTTTTGTGTTTTCTTAGTCTTTTCCTTTTTCGTTCTCGCATTTAAGTATCGGTGCTTTATTTCAAAATATTCCTCCTTTAAAATTATTGTGGGCTGACTAATCGGTTGGTTGATTCCAGTCGGTGTCGGGTAAAGAGGAATAAAAATTAGTCACAAAGTCGGTGAATTTAACTCAGAGATTAGATTATTATACTAATACTGTATGATGGTTTAAAGTTTAAACAACGGATGATTAGGAAAAACAAGTCATTAAGAACATAGAGTCATATAAAAACTAAGTACGTCTTGCCTGCCGATGACACCAAAATGATCTGCAGATTCCAACCAGTTATACAATTTTAATCTTCATTTTAACTGTGAGGTAGAATTGTTGGATGTTATCTGTCAACGGTTAGCAGTTAAAAGCATGAAATAGAAATTGTTTGTTTTATTGTATTGAAAACAATAATCATTTATATCGGAAATAAAAAATTTGTTTTCAATGTAAGAAAAATAATTTTCTAGTAGAAGAAAAAAACATATTTTTTAATACAATGAATTGGTATTTTAACGAACCTTAACATGTATATATGAATATAAATTAATAAATTATTTTTTATTTTTTAATTAAATTTAATTTTGATTATTCAGTTTATTTATAGCGTGTTTGGATATTACTTTAAAAATTACATTTTGATATTTAAAAATAGAAAAGTCTGAAATTAGTTTGAATAAATAATTTTAGAATGACTTTCAGGATTAAAAAATTTAACTTTTTATAAAACAAAAATATTTTATTTCTGACATCTGTCTGTGGTGGTATCCAAACAGTCTATTAGATTTCACTATTTCTAACTAAAAAAGAAATAAATAAAAAGGTCCAATGTCGCCGCGTATACATTACGGACTGAGTTGTGACTGATTACAGATGGATAGTGTGTAACGCGGTATTAACTGCACCTCAGTAATCGCCCACCCGGCAATGACGCGTTTTATATCCCCATCCCCATGTGAATCTCAATCATTTTTTCCACTTTACCCTTGTCTTCTCCTTTTTAAATATAAAACCCTTACTCACTCATCCTCTAGTCTCACATTTCAATTCACTGTCTCTCTCCAAGAAATCTTCATCAAATTCATCTTCTCCTTGTCAAAAATGGCTACTAGTAGAGTTTTGATTGTATTGGCACTATGTGTTCTGTTACCTGCACTAATCGCTGGTGAATATGCTGCAGTCGAGAAACAACATTATGAAGTCTCTGGTCATGTTTTCTGTGATACTTGTCGACTTGGTTGTGAACACCCACTTACCACCGCTGTTGCAGGTACTACTATCTCTACTACTAATTCATTTCTTGTTTCTGATTTTTTTTTTGATTTTTTTCTTACACTCGTTTGTGGATTATGTACATAGATCTGCTTTGAGCTAACCCTAATTATAGATTTTTGAAGTATTATGTCATATATTTGGAATATATTGGATGGGTTGGATCCATGGATTTTGTGTGGTTAAAAGTTAATTTTTTACTCTAGATCTGGTCGTTTGGATTCATGAATTCTTCATTTTCTCAACACAAAATTGGATCTAATCAGCATGATTTTGGATAACATTTTTAATGCCTTGGATGGGACTGTTTGAACTTTAAATGAATGCTTCACTGAGTAGAGTATGGGACGGTATGTCTGAGTACTTATTGCTCAATTGCTGCTAGAGATAGAGATACTCCCGACCTCTTGAAACACCGACACCGGAGTAAGGTGTTTATAATGTTGGAAGTCTAATATTAGTTGTCGAAATATGTTTCTGGTGATAAGCCGAGAGAGTATAGTGAGATTCGTGGAATGTAGTTTGTTATTGAATAATCTGACATTTAGATCCACCAATAGTTGTTCAACGAATTGTTAATTTGTTGTTGTTTTTGTGAATTGTAGATGCCGAAGTCATGATAGAATGCAGAGACAGGAAATCTGATACCCTGCCTGTGGTGTACACTCGATATGGGAAGACAGACAAGGAGGGAAACTACAAGATAGAGATCTTGGAAGAGCACAAGAACCAAAAGTGTGAAGCAGTACTTGTTAAAAGTCCTCAAGCAAACTGTAAGGAAATCGTCGAAGGACTTGATAGAGCAACTGTCATTCTTAATGACCAGAATGGTATTTCTTCCCTCAAGCGTAAGGCTAACAGCTTGGGATTCAGGAGGGAGTCTACCATCGATGGGTGTGGTAAGCTTTACGAACTATATAATTACGAAGATTAAAACAATTGCATGAGCTAAGTTTTTTCTACAAAGTTATATTAGTAGAGTATTTTTCTGGTTCAAGGAAAATTATGTCTATTTATTGTGTTTGGTGTATTGAATTCATTTATAATAAGAAGACTTTATAAATGGAAATTTGTAATTCAGAAAAGAGTCACCTGTTGTGACTATTAATCAATTTGTTTGTGAAGATTTCAGACATCAATTTGTAGTTGCTTCTTAAAACCTATTATTAATTGTATTTTACTCTTGTTCACTGTGTTAAGATTCTGGGAACACTTTGGTTCCTGCTCAAAACTAACTTGCTCAGAGAAGGACATCTTATGAGATGTCCATCCTAATTGCGCCCTGCTTAGGACATCTTGGGTTGAATGAACCCCCTGTTTTAAGTTGTCACGAGTCCTGGCTGCAGGTGTCAAGATATTTCTCTGGGGCCAGGAGGTAGGCACCATAAGTATAACCCCGACAATGAACATGCGCAACTTCTGCATAATTTGACGCACAAACTAGCCAAGAAAAGTTCGCAACTTCTGTAAAGAGATTTGAGAAGAACTCCTCAAGAGAAGCATAATGTGTTAACTTTTTTTTTGATCGGGTGTGTTCTCAAAATTCTAACAGAGACTGTCTATTCATTATAAAAGAATCAAAACTAATAACAAAAAATTTGGAAGGAAAAAAAATCTCTAACGAAAAATATGATAACTTAAGAAGTAAAAATTACTAAAGAATAAAGCTAATATCTTGGATACTAATTTATCCCAGCTTCTTTTGTCTTGCCCTGACCTCCTGGTTCCTCAATTGTGGCTATTCTTCTTTCTTGGCAATTACAAAATAAATTTCAGGTCGATTTTCATCTCCATTGATATTATTATGAATCCCTTGAATTCTAAAAGACCAAAATATAACAACATCCCCTACTTTAAACCCATCAGATTC
Organism: Papaver californicum; assembly: GCA_023531435.1. Taxonomy (NCBI): domain Eukaryota; kingdom Viridiplantae; phylum Streptophyta; class Magnoliopsida; order Ranunculales; family Papaveraceae; genus Papaver; species Papaver californicum. The sequence continues at coordinate 2,142,206 of JAJJMC010001317.1, forward strand.
AACAATCTTATTCCATGCATCTTTGTTTCCTGTTAAAACATAATTTTTTTTACGATTTCCTGATTTCCAAATCTTCAATTTTACCTCATCATTCCAAACACCCTTTAAGTCCAAAACTCTTACACTCTGATCCTTGTCTTTATCTCCGTCTTCGTACAATTCATTATCATCTACCCAAGAGTGCATATCTTTGTTAACAATTTATTTAATTGGGAACGATACCCGCCTTTCCAGCGAATTCGTATCGGATGCAGTCAGTGCCTTTTCTATCACAAAACATGGTACTGCATCTGCACCATAGTAGCGTTCGATTATGCTTAGTAATTGCGCTGGAACTTCTCGTACTAATTCTGCTGGTGGTGATTTATTTAAATCAATCATCACGTATTTGGTTTTCTTATTGGTCTTCTTTTTATTACTGCTCTCTAGTTTTTTGCGTTTTTTGTTGGTTTTCTTTCTATTGTTGGTCTCTGGTTTTTCTACGTCATTGGCAAAAATAGTTGTCTCAATAGTAATGTTGGTGGTGGTGGTAATTCTGACTGTTGTATCAAAATCGTTACTGCCAACAACATCATCAAGTATATCACCATTGTTGACGTTACCACCAACAACAATATCATCTTTAGGGATATCACTGTTGTTGACATTACCACCAACAACAATATCATTATCAAGTATTTCACCATCGTTGACATTACCGTTAACACGAGAAACATAAGATAGTGTTTTTCTTCTAATACTTACCATTGTTCACAAATTTTCAAAAAGAAACACTAAAAGAAAATCTTAAAGATTGATAGAAACTGGTTACCTGAAACAGCAACACCAAGCGGAACGACTCAAGATGTTGTAATTATTACCACATACCTAAAACCTTCTTTCCATGAATCTATAAACCAATTTTACAGCCAATATACTTGTATTTGTATATATACCAACTCTTTCCTTATTATGAAAGGATTAGGAATAGGAAACCCATAGAAACTTATGAATGTATTTTAAAGCAATTCTAATTTCAATAAGCTTGGTTTGAGTTTTTTTTTCTAACGTGCTCACATAATTTTGCTGTGCAGTACTGTACCACTAGGTGCAAGCTCGTCCAACTACTATTGTCCAACTAAAAGAAACAACCAACTCTTGTTCCATTAGTCCTTCAGGCATCCCTTGAACTGCATACCATGTTGCTAAAAATTCAAAACTTTAAATTCATAGAACACGTATCGACCGACAAGCACGTATTCTTTTGATACAGAACAATGAAAAGGAAGAACATTTTAACAACAGTGCGCAGGGAATAAGATGCAACTCTTATCTTTCTTTTAACCTTTATTATTGGAATAGTTTCTGTCTATTTAAAGAAGGCTAACCAGCTAAGAACTGTTATACAAATAGCTACGAGTACACACCCTAAGTGGAAACCCGGAAAAGAAAGATGCAGCGGGGAAGAGTTAACAGTGATCATGCTGATGATAATTACTTTCATAAGTTTCATCCAAAGGCTCATGAAGACCATACCAAGGACCGTTCTCCCGGTGACTGGAAAAGCTCAACAGACCATGACGACTACTATCAAATCAAAAAGACGGAAGTGGTTGAAACCGTTGAGGCATCACCTATCTCTCCAGACCTTGATACCTATACCCTTACTGATGAAACTATAATAGTTGAAGGAGATGATTCCATCGATTCTCCTGACGGAGATGTTCCTAAGGTTCAAGAGCAAGTTAATGTTAGAGAAGTTGTTCACAGTGTACACGAAAGTAGTCACAACAACAACGTTGATATGGAAGCTGCTCATTTCATTAAATAGATGCATAAAAAGTTTAACGATCTATCTAAGTTGATATCAATGGACATAGAAACTCCGAACTCGATAAGACTGGTTATGTAATGTGTAAGGTATTATTTTCTGTGTGACTATAAGGTCGACTATCGGTCCTATTCAATTAGTACTACTTCTATGAAGGTGATGCTTGTTTGTATCCAATAATACTCAGCTCTTTAATGAAGCTTAATTTATGTTAAAAATGATCATAATGTGTTTTTTAAGTTCACAATCAGTAAACCAAAATCGCTACAACAGATCTCAGATAAGTAGGATAATATGGTAATAGGCATAACCAAACGAGCTTAATTCATGCATGGTTGTATGCTCTGATTTGAAACAGGCCTTCAGCTTTTTTATGCCTGATACACAATTATTTCTCCTGTCGGTAAGACCTTAAGTAAATGAGACAGGAACTAACCCAATTTACTCTTTCGATCTCAGTAGGCATGAGGCATCCTAAGAAGTATGAAGCAAATCAGGTTACATTTACATTTGACAACAACACAAAGACCATCTTGAAATGGGCCTGGGATGTTAACAATTAAACATCTTGATGTTTAGTTACTGGGCCATCAAGCCTAAATCTTTACTTCCTTTCCGTCGGAACGATTTTTGTTTTTTTGGGACCAGCTCAATTTTGGGGGACCAATGATATACTTAGGTCATCCTTCTACGAAGCTAAGGGGTGTTCTGGTTGTAGTAAATGATTAAATTATCTTTTTATATAAATCAATTTAATCCTAAACCTAATATAAAACTAGATAATAACCAATTTATTCCTAAATTTAATTCTAATTCAAAAACAAAAATAACTCAAAAATTTTTATTTGTTTTCCTAACCAAATTATTTTCTCCTCTTCTTCCTTCTTCCACTTCCATAATTGTTAATCTTATCGATTAATCGTTGATTCATAAATCTTTTTATCGTCGATTAATCTCTTCCCTAAATGGGTCGTACGAAACAATCTTGTGGAAAAGGGGTATCGAACCCAGGTTTTCCAGCGACTGCTAATCAACCAAATCAAGGAGAAATACAAGAAGAAGTTCAAGCACAAATCGAGTCTCCAAGACAAGAAAAGAATTCTGATTTTCGTAATATGTACATTAGAAGGTATTTTCATAGAAATTCATTCTTTATTATATGTTTTTGATTGATAAATTGAGTAGTAATCGTTGAAATAGGGTTAAAATTTAAGTTGCAGAGTGAAGTTCGGTTATAAAGTTTTTGAAAAAAACCCTAGCTTTTGCTAGGCGGACTTGTGAATATGAAGAACACGGAGAACGGTTTGGCTACAAAGAAAATTATTTCTTCCTAGACGAGCAAGAAATCCTATTGAATCCCTCTATGCTGAAATTGAGTGGCTTCGCTCCTATCCTGGCAGTCGATATGATCCTCTAAGTATAAAGGGTGTCGATGGTGAGGGTCGTCGAGTCCCTCACCATAACAGTTAAGTTCCTTCATCCTCTCCTCGCACCTACGTACGAGTACCTAACGAAGCACGAAATTCAATGATCCAGGGTGATGGACTTTTTTTGGGGCTTTCACTATGAGTAGTCAACATCGTTCTTCTGGAGCAACTAAGTCAGCAAAACTAAGACTACTAAACAGCCGACTCGAAACTGGAATGAAACTCACCCGTTGGAATATCGAGCTAGAAGTCCAACGATAGAGGACCGGGATTCTCTAAAGAGACAGATTAGGTTCATCTTCGCTATAAATTAGAGAGGGCATCATTCATTGAGATATGTTGAGAAAGAGGGTATGATCCAAAAGCTTACCTTTACTCTATAAAACAATGAGGTGAGTTCGATTATGTCGATTTATTTTACTTTCGTAGCCAAATTTCACTATATGTTTGTCATTTACATCTTTCGTAGCTAGATTAAATTTTTCTAGATAAAATTTTGTTTGTCATAGCCGAAATTTCTGTCTTCTTAACTGAACTTTGAATGTACATTAGTTTTTATTTTTTTCTTATGGGAAAGTCCATAAAAGGTAAGGAAACGGTAGTGACAGAGTCTATAACTCCCACTCCTAGCCACAGGATACACTTAGGGGAAAATAAACGTGCTACTAAAGTAGGGGAATCGTTACCGGGAGTTGTATTCTATGATGTCAACCAAGAGATTATGGAGGATGTAATACGTTATGTTAACATAGAAGAAAAAAAACAAAAGAAGAATGGGAAGAAGAAGAATAGGAACAATAACAAGAAAATTATGCTATTCCTCCCGTTAAAGAAATGAAGAAGCTGAAGAACCCTTGCGCTAGATATGCACACATTCCTCATCAAAACATATGATTACCTCCACTTAAACCACCTTATGGTCAGTCAATAGATTGAACGAAAATCTTATTTGGCCACAAACACTCACGGGATTCTAAAATTTATGCGACAAAGGTATAAAATGTTAACTATAGATATTTTTCCGACTTATGTTTTTTAAGTGTTAATATATATGATGTGATGTTTTTTTTGTAGGATCATAACAATGTGGTTCGAATCTTGAGACACCAGAAGGAGGTTTTTTTGGATGTGACGAAGAAGTGTGATGATGTGGTGGAGAAACTTAAAGCATTTTTATTATGGTCTGCGATACACTGCGCATACTCTAAGACCGCTTTTTCTCCAATCAAGGAAATCACCACTCCTCTATTTTTAAGTTAGTCGACACATATGTTTGTGTTGGGGGTGAATGCGGTATTATAATTACCTTTTGAAAAATAATGAACCACACAGTTAAATGCAGAAGAAATTAGATGCCCACATACCGACATTTTCATCCAATGTGCCTTTGTAATAGGATTTTCCAATGAGACAACGTTGAAATTTAACAAACTCCTTGTTTACCCCATAATCTGTTTATTGTCTTGTAAAATACCAGGTTCTCTCGTAGTTTCACCAACAACCTTTGCCTCAATTAAGTGATTTCACACCCATTGTATGCCTTGGCATAGGTGTAAAGGGCCCTAACTATCCAACCGTAACGTGAAAACCACAATTACCATCTGGAGGGACGTCATCGTTGGATATGAGTTACTCATGAATGAATTCATGTTCCGAGAAACTTTTATCAACAAATGTTGGCTTATCATCACTTGCTTGACTCTTCTATTGGTTGGGAAACGTAGGATCCTTTAGCTTCACATGTCCGGGAGTTGTCTTAGCGGTGGGGAAAAAAATTGAACTTTTTTTCTTCATATCTCGTTCACTCTATTCGCATATTTCCTCACTTGTACGACCTTTTTTTTTAATCATCAATGTACATTGCCTCGGTGTACTCGTGGGGTTGAAGGATCTCTTTGATTAGCATTATGAATATTGTACTCCACCAAGATATGGTTCATCGGCTCAATGAGTAATCTTGAATATTGAGTTTTTTTTAAACTTCTTTTTGATTCTATCAATGTCACAAATGAAGTAACTTTTTATAGCCTCGAACACGGTCACAAAATTATCAATATATCCACAAAAAAAATCTTCTTTAACTGACGGACAGCCGACTCTACCATATTTGTCGCTTGATTGTCAAAGTGTTTATGGTGGTTTGAAAATATATAAAGAAACCCCTCGTTACGCGGTTCGAGTCTCAAATGAATGGTCAACAACGTTGGGGTTCTTGGGACTAGTCTAATCAGCGATAAACGTCTCAAGATCTATTTCTAAGGGGTTGATTGAGAATTGTTGGATGAGATAATCGTTTGGTGATGGACACGTGATAGTCTCTGTGCAATGTGTAAACCGATAAAATTACCGGTTTTCCAGTTAATTTGTCCATTTGTCTTGTCCATAGCTGGTATGGATTTATAAGAGGACTAATCTGAGCTTAAGCCCGGATCGACCCCAAATTAACGAGCCTAAATTTTTATTTTATTTTTAGCTTTTGGTCAACCCTTTAGCCTAGACCTAGAAAAAGAAAATTCAACCCATGAATCTGTCCCTGGTCTATAGTAGTGTAAAACGGGTAAATTGGTTTGTTCGCCCATATTGTAGGATTTCACCTGATGAGTATAAAGTAATAAGTATGACACCAGCTAACCGACCAAAAAAAGAATCAAGTACAACACGAGCTTTGTTGGTCAGGTGCTACTACGTGCTCTCTTTTTTCTATAGTAATGGACTACGGCTATCGGCATCATAGACAAGAAGAGAGTTGAGTTCACTACATCTGATAGATATATGTGAGAAAGAGAAGAATTTAATGTGAGAAGGAGATATCCAGTGAAGGACTGAAGGAGATATCCAGTGATATATATAGAGATAGTCTAGAGGTAGGTGTTCATGAGGGTAGTAGGTACAGTCAAAGTTATAACATTCTTTATGCATTTTCCCTCCCAAGAGGATCTTTAAAAAAAATCCAAGCTTAAAAGTTCATAATTCTAAGTAAATTTCTAAGAAATTCCGTGGGAAATCCTGTGGTGTTGTTATACAACATTTTTTAAGACTTGGAATTGAATACAGGTATTAATCAATCAATCAATAACATTTACAGCCCAAATTTAAAACTTAATCATTTTTTATATTCTAATCTAATCATTTTAACATCCTTTAAGCAGTTCTAATCAGTGGAGTGTGCATATATAAGTTGATAGAAACAAACAAGTAGCTAAGCAAGCATCATGTTGGTGTTTAGTGACATTGAAAAGGTATGTGTTCCAATAGTTCAGTAGTAATAGTTATTTTTCATTTGTTAGACAGGTATTTGGTCTCTCCATTAAATGAAGGGTTGTTGAAAACAACTCCTTATTGCCTCCAACCTCCTATAGAAAAATGCAAGAAAAAAAAGGCTGGAGACATGTAAGCAAATAATCAAACCCCTTATATAAAATTTGAAAAATCATCAACAATAATTTGACTAAATAATTGGTTTATATGATCATAATATCATGGTACGTATCACTTTTTGGATACCATATGATATGATTTTGAGCCTCCCTTTATGAATCACATGCGCAAGGAGATCTTGTCGACATTTTTGTAATGTCTCGGCCAATATTTGCTGTCAATTGCAATGCCCATGAAAATAAGTGGTGCAAACATTGAGGATTTGATTTTAAATCTAGTCCTTAGTTTTCCTTGCTTCTTTATCATTTTGGGGATATCTTTAACTTGTAACACATGGGATGTGCAAGAAATGGCAGAAAATATAGGGCAAAATTATAGAAATGCCCTAATTTAGGGGGTTATTTTGGATTGTTTCTCGGGATTTCAAAATTAATAAAAATGTCTCATTATGTTAGATTTTCCATTAATTATGCGCGTACGAGTTGTCACGTATTAAAAATGATCAAAATACCTCCCATACTTCATCTTGGAGAAATGCTCAATAAGAGACTCATCTTGAAAAAATGCCCCAGACAGAAATTAATACAGAAATACCCCAAACAGAAAAAATTTACAAAAATACCCCAAATAGGAAAAGTTTGCAGAAACATAAAAAGTTAATAATTGTTTACAAAAAAAAGAAAATCAACACAAACAACAAAAGTGAATTGGGAACTTTTGTTGTTTGTGTTGTTTTTCTTTTTTTGTAAACAATTATTAACTTTTCCTGTTTGAGGCATTTCTGTTAATTTTTTCTGTTTGGGGCATTTCTGTATTAATTTCTGTATGTGGCAGTTTTTCAAGATGAGTCTCTTATTGGAGCATTTCTCCAAGATGAAGTATGGGGGTATTTAGGTCTTTTTTCGCACGCGAGGTCTCGCACGCGCATAATTAACGGAAAAATTAACAGAATGAGGTATTTTTATTAATGTCAAAAATTCCGAGGCAGAAATCCAAAAATGACCCCCCAAATTGGAGAATTTTCGATAATAGCCCAAAATATAGGGGGTGACCAGATTGAAATAACAAGGGAATTGCGGGCAGTTTATACCCGTAGGAAAGAGTACTAAAGCATATACCGTGGGATTACTAAAACCAAATTATAACGTGCCTTTCTTATTGGAACTCAAGAATATTGGAATATGCTATGTAAGATAATTAGTACCCAACACCAGGAGTTATCAATAGATCTTTTTGGGTTAGGATCTATAGCCATTACCAGATAAAAATATTATCACTCCAAATTTGAACATAAATTAATAGTTAACGCAAAACCAATTAGTATATCACCCACTCTATTAGTAATCGCATGCAATACTGTGGTTTTCCTTTCTAGGTAATTCTAAATATTTTAAAATGGCCTAAATATCAAAATCCAGACGATATAAATTTTTATTAAAAAAGATTTAAAAAAAAAAATGATAGGAGTGGATACCGATTTTTATTTCATTTCTAAAAACGGTTGATTTTATTATGTATTTTAAGTTTGGTTGAAAAAACATATTTAAAAAATTAGACTTTGTGTTGGATGTAAAATATTGTACAAACCAATTATTTTTTTAGCCCATCTCGTACTCAATTTATAGTTTCGTCACCAGAGTGATTTATATCTATTCATAGATAGTAGGTATTCAGGTATTTTGATTTTTGACATTATTTTTCTCCAAGTTCATTCGCCATTGTACATATCTAATCGTATTCTTGATTTTTGCTTGTAATTTGTAACCAGATAACAGTACATTCTAAAAGAAAAATCAAGAAAAATCAAAAAAATCAAGTGGGTGTTAGGTAGGGGGAGTTATAGACAAGTGTTAGGAGTAGGGTAAATAAGGACATTCAAGTCAGATTGAGAGTCAGACCTTCTTCTCAAACTGCAGTACCTACCAACCCAACCAGAGGAGACTCCGCCAAATCTATAAGTAAGAGAAAACCGAAAACGCCACCTTCACAGTAACCTCCTCCTCCTTCTATAAAAAAAAACGTGTTTTTCTTTCTCTTAAAAATCGAAAGAAACACATTTTTTTCAGTCGATCTCTTCTATACATTTCCCTCTCGTTATTACCTTCAAACAAAACAAGAAAACAAAAACATATTCTTTATATTTTATTTCATCACAACTAACAACTTCTTCTTCTTGAAATCTCATTTCCGGTGGATTCACCTTTGGATGTAACGAGCAAGTTTTTCTTCTATTTTTTGGGTTATAAAAAGGTATGTTTCTTTTATCTTTCTCACATTGCTTTATCAAGAAACTGAAATTTCTTTCTGGGTTTTGTTATATCTTCTTCAATGTATGATGATTTCTTTCTTTTCTTTTAATATTACTTGATTATTGTTGTTCTATATGTTAATGGGTGTCTGTAAATTTTAGTTTTTTAGGTTGTATATTTTTTTTCTGTTAGGGTTAATCTATTCTGAATGTGGGGGTTCTTGAATTTCTTGTTCCTTTTCATTTGGGGGTCTTTTTCAATTTCAAAGACCTTATTTTGTTGGATCTAAGATGGGTTTCTGATTAGAATAATATAAAGAGAGAGGAAAAAAATAGACTTAGGGAGGGGGGCGAATGCCCCTACTTGGCTCCAAAGCTCTTGTTGCATGTTGTTTTCTTGTTCTAATTGTTATTAAGGATTACTGGATCTGAAATTGGTTTTGATGTTTAAGTCTAAGTACAAGAAAATGTTGTAATATTCATCAACTTGATTGCTTTACAGGAGCCTTAGAGGTTTCCCTGAGCTGTTCTTTTCCTTTTTGTGTTTGTTTTCTGTTGCATTAAGCTTGTCTTTATGTGAAATTTTACTGAATTTTGCATATAAATTGCTTGTCTTTTTATTTGTTTTCTTTTTGTTTATACATCAACTTGTCTTTGCAGAAGTGTTTTTCTTGTTTCTTGTTGGAAAACAACAATTTATGTGGCCCATTTTCAAACAAGACCTGAGATTATGAGCTCATTGTCTTTTGCAAATTACTCTGGTTTTGTTTTGTGGTGAAAATTTAGTTTCAGTAAATAGTAGTAGGATGCATAGTTTAGTGTTTAAATGATATAATGAAGTATACGTCGTCACATCGTGCTTTAGTGTTTTAATTATGAAATTGTGTAGAATTTGCACTGAAATCGTTTTTTTTTATTGTAGTGGGTTTATAGAATGGCCACTACTGCATTTCATCATGCTATTGGAACTGGTGGGGTGCATGGATGTTGTGATGGCTTGGGTTCGCGGCAAGGATTTGTCAATTTTCCGGTCAAGACTGTATCAAAGACTTTTGGGTTTGATGTTGGTTTATTGAGGAGAGGTAGTTGCCGTACTAGTTTTCAGAATTTGAGTGTGATTCAAGCCTCGAGTTCTCAATCTTCAGTGGCTGATCAGGTTTTATCACCCTCAAACAGTGAGAAAAGTGAGCCTAAGAAGAGATCAAGTAAGTTCATCTCACTCCAACCTATTGTTAAAATTTTGTTAGACCTTACTTAACACGTATTTGTTGGGAGTAAATACTATGTTCCACTTTAGTCATCTCTGAAGTTACTTCTAGCCGAAATAAAGATCTGTTCTTTCAATGCAAATGTGTATGTTAAATGTTTTTGCGTCCTGTGTTGGTTTCAGATGAAGCTGCCCTGATATTGATAAGGCATGGTGAGTCTTTGTGGAACGAGAAGAACCTATTCACAGGTTGTGTGGATGTGCCCTTGACCAAAAAGGGGGTGGAAGAGGCAATAGAAGCTGGTAAAAGAATTAGTAACATACCTGTAGATAAGATTTACACATCTTCCCTAATTCGTGCACAAATGACAGCAATGCTTGCAATGACCCAACACCGTCGTAGAAAGGTATTGCAGTTTTTGTATTGTAAATTCATACTTATTCTGATTATACATATATGCATATCAAAACAGAGCCCACACTCTACCTGGAAACCAAGTATCTTTAACTCTGCATTAGGGCAGGATATTTGAATTATTGCTCTAGGATGATATTATAGTTGACTTAGTTAACTGCATTGTTGGATGATGTGGTTATTCTGTCTGGTTTGATCTCCTTTTTGTCGTTCGGAACAAGTTGGAGACTTGGCGTATATGATGAGAATCATTTGAATATTATATTTGTTGACTTTACCTCTGATTCACTTTTGTTGTTCTGTTTATTCCCGTGACCATTCTCCTCATACTAATATCATTTTCTCAGGTTCCAATCTTTACACATAACGAGAATGAACAATCCAGAAAATGGAGTGAAATTTATAGTGAAGAAACCAAAAGCCAATCAATTCCTGTTGTCGCAGCTTGGCAATTAAATGAAAGAATGTAATTACCTATTTTCTGTTATTAAGGTTTATAAATGCTCCCTGGTGCGTGTTCAGTTTAACCGACTGCTCCTTCTTACAGGTATGGGAAGCTACAGGGTCTTAACAAGCAGGAAACTGCAGATAGATATGGAAAGGAGCAAGTCCATGAGTGGCGTCGTAGTTATAATACTCCCCCCCCTAACGGTGAGAGCCTCGAAATGTGTGCGGAAAGAGCTGTTGCTTATTTCACAGAACATGTAAGCCGGTTATCTCATAGTACTCCAGGCTTTCTTATTACGCTAATATAATTTTCTCAAGGTTTTTGGTTATCCAGACTCCACAGTCATCTGATCTCTTAATTGGATTACTTGGCAGATTGAACCCCAACTTCAACGCGGAAAGAATGTGTTGATTGCTGCACATGGAAACTCATTGAGATCCATTATTATGTATCTCGATAAGTTAACAACTGAAGAGGTATAATTGTATTTCTATTCATTGTGATGTTTATACTTTCAAACTTTTTGATATACAAAAATGTGTTCTTTTCTGTTTGTTTCTTTGCAGTGGACTATGTAACTATAGTACATTTTGATGCATTGATGCTCCATAACACGATTTTGTGCTGTGTAGGTTATTAGCTTAGAGCTTTCTACAGGAGTTCCTATGCTTTACATATTCAAAGAAGGAAAGTTCATCAGGAGGGGAAGTCCAGTCAGTCCCACCGAAGCTGGTGTTTATGCTTACACTAGAGTATGCAACTTCTCTTTCATTCTCCATTCTTATACTATTTTATTCTTGTTAATATTGGGGTCTTTTGTCAGTCGTCTGTTTTAGTAAGATTAAGTGATAAACTGGAACTGTGAAGTGTTACTTATTAGAACAATGGAACTTATCACCTTATTCGCTCGTTGGTCACCTTATTCTGTATATCTAACTAGGTTTCTGCAATGCAGAGTTTGGCTCTTTACAGGCAGAAATTAGATGACATGAATTAGATCACTTTAAACAACAGGTAAGACCATCCTTTCTTTCTCTTAGCTTGCACTCGCACTCACCATCTGTGTCCATCATCAGTGGCCTGAGTTTTCTTTTCATGTGTTTTGTTTTTGCAGAATTCAGCCTCCACTGTATCTTTTTCACACCCGATTCTGGTTTACTAGGTTATAGAAAGCATATGATGTGGAATCGAGCTCCTTGTACTATAATGGATGTACAAGAAAGCTGGACATTCTTCTTATTACAAATTTTGTATGGTTTGATCAGGTCAAGTCGTTTTAGGTACTTGACTTTGTGCCTGTCCAGTTTCGCTTTTTTTTTTTATGACTAGTACAAATGTTGGTCTTGAGAATTGTCAACTTAGTTCTGTAATAACTGATAATAAAATTCGAGAGTATATACTTCGTTTGTTCCTCTATTTTCATGACTAGTTCTGTTCGCATTTTTGTTTACGTTAACTTGTTTTAGAATTCTGCACCCGAAAACTTTCACTTCAGTAGAATGAGTGTCGGTACAGAAGAATCTGCACCGAAAACTTTCACTTCGGTAGAACAAGCATCGGTACAAAAGACTGGTACACTTACGACATCGGAAACAGAAGCCGATGTCTTGTTATTACGGGATTATCAACTTCAGTTTAAAATTTTCGGAAGTACATGCCTACTTTTACAGATTATAAAAGGAGAACACCTTGAACAGTGCAAATCAGTTCTCATCCAGATCCCAGGCAAATTTCATATCCCAGATTGAGGTTTCTTCTTGATTTTGTGATGGAATCTCTTCTGTGTATGTACCATAACTTGGCGTAATTTCTTCTCTTTGCCTCTCAAATGCTACTTCCATATCATGATGATCTTCCATAACTCTACCTTGCTGGCCACCTAGGGTTCCATTATTGCCTGCTACATCCGCAAGTGCTTCCTGAAGTTCACTGGTAGGTGTTGAATTATTACCAGTACTGAACCCCCCTGAGGAACTTTTATGCAACATCCGATCTCCATGCCTTTCATCACTTGTAGGATCATTTGTTAATGCTGAAGTACTCGCATTATTCTCAACCCGATAAACGCATACTGATTCATGATTAGTCCTGGTGTTCTTGTGAGCAAACCCAAACTCCATAACACTCTGTGGACACTCCTTGTTCTGGCAAGTGTAAATAAGATCAACTCCCAGTTGTTGATTGATTTCCGGTTTTCTCTTTTCTCTGTAACTCAAACTAAACCCATCTCGTTCTTCTTCAACCGTGACAGTTGAATGAATAATGCAGTCCTCTTCCTTTTGTTTCGTAACTGAAGAACACGGAATCTTAAGAGAATTATTGAGATGATTGGAAAGAACTTCTTCTTGAGTAACAATATTAGACCAAGTAAGAGTCTCTTTTGCAGACATCTTATCTTGAAGAATCTTAGATTGTATAACAAGCCTTCTAACATTTTTCAAATCAGGTGACATATGCTTGATAACTGCAGTTAAAGTACTCACTTTCCAAGCTTTTTTCAGGTCATGCGGTTTCCTATATGGCGGAGGACCTTCTGCTTTAGCCAACATTCCCTGCTCTCCCCACCATGGTTCTTCCCCGGTAGGCCACCAAGGAGGACATATGCCCTTTTCCAATGGAAATTTCTTCTGTGGAGGTACACAATGTTGCATCAAAGCTGATAAAAGAGAACCCAAAGTGGAATCCTGCAAGTGCTGAAGGTGATGACCATAAGAAATTACCAATGCCTCATTTTCACCATCTAGTTGTGTTGTAACTGGGGATAGTAGTCTAGCAATGGCTTCTGGAGCAGTCCTATCAAACTTAACTTTCTCTTTCCACCATGCACGCAAACTATCGGATGAACCAGTTACCGGTTTCCCTCTCGCAGGTATGATTCCATACACAAAGCCTTGCGCGTCGCATACATCCATTATCTTTATCATGTATCTGAGAATTGAGTCTTGAGCTCTTGACATCTTCTTTCGGCGTGATTGCTCTTGTTTGACTATCGCCTTTGAGTTGGATGATCCATCCTCATCTGTGCAAGGTTTCTTTCTCTCTTTTTTCTTAAGTTTTCGAAGCAGTAACTTGTCCATCGATATTCTGTTCTCCAACTCATCGATGCCAATCTCCTCCTCTTTGTCATCTCCATCTTCTTCTTCCGCAACATGACTACTCAGATGATCATATGCTTCTTCACTGAAATTTTCCATCACTCTCACACTATAGATATTCTGATGCACACCTCAAAAGAGACACTTCAGAGTTCAAACTTCAACTTAAAGACTGCATTATATTGCAATATACTTCAACCTTAAGGTTAGACGGTTAGTGGGACCTTGATGATGAAGATTTATTTAAGAAGGGGGAAATATCTGGAAAGTCAGGACTGCACTCTGGAGAGTTTTGAGGAAATGGGTGCAGTAGCCAGTAATCCAGAGGGCAGTTTTTAGTCTGAGATAAGGTGTATGTCTGTTAATAGTAAATTACATGGAGACGTAAGATATGAGATCAAATTTAGAATTTTCTTAAAACTCTTGATTCATGCATGCAATACACACTATATGGCTTTTACAGAGAAAACCTCCAAATGAAACTGACGGAAAATTGGATTGTAGCAACTCGTGGCACACTAAGAATTGAATGAAGTCGGCTACACATGTTCCCGAGGTGTGTGAAGTCAAGTAATTGCAGCCAACTAAGCTTGAGCTCTTGCAAACGGTGAAGAGTTGTATACAGCCTTTGTTCTTAGGGAACAGGCTACTCTTTTTGGACTGTATCTGCTTCAACTTGTCTAAATCTGCATACACATTAAATGGATCAGCCAAACCAGTGAACCTAGAAAATGAGATTAAATTTATCAAACCATAGTGCTGAAATCCAGAGTGTAAGATGAATCTCATGTCTATTTAGGAGTGAAACAATTTCTTAAAACGAATAATGTGAATTACCTAGTATAGCAATTAATTAATGGTTGTATTCTCTTGGCATGTGCTCATGGGCCTCACTATGCAAAAGCAAAAGAAGAAAGAAGAGTGATTTGTGATCGTGATGCATGGACTACCTACTCTGCTCTATGCTATCGTTCGATTCCTTCATGATTTGACGCATCACCAAGACACCAACTTGGCCCCAGAGTTCGGATTCCATTATGCAAAAGGTTGTTGATAGAGAGATGAACGGACCACTGTCCATTGATGAAGGTTCAGATCTCATCCTTCCTGTTTCTTCACAAGTGAGTCTCTCTACTCATATTTGTGAAGAGAGAAATGAAATTGAAGTTTATGAAAATTGGATTACTTAATTAGCTTCAATCTTTAGGTGAAGTACGTAGTTTTAAAGAGTAGAAGAAAAATGGGTGTAGAATTGAAGAGGGATTTTGTATGGGAATGTGGAGGAGGTGGAGACTCAAAATATCAGAAATAAGACTCAGCATTATGATATCTCCTCTCAAAATAATAGTAACTTCTTCATCATACTCTCTCAATTCACACTTTTTTCATTGATTTGATGATCTGTGATTTTTTTTTGTTTGTTTGTTTAGTTCTGAAAGAGATGATTAATGGAGTAATTAACTTTCTTCCTGTAGGTGTCATCGTTCCTCACAAATGGCTATCATGTGATAGTGGTTAGATTTTTTCCGTTGTAAAGACACATGAATTCGACGACTTCATTGTTTGTTGCGGTGGTGGTGGTGGTGGTGGTTGATGCTGTCGCTCTGATGCACACCTCAAAACATACTTCAACAACAGCTGACAGGAAAAATTGGATTCTAGCCCGCAATCTCTTGGCACTCTTATTAATTTTTACACCACCATAAGAAGGATGATTGTTGATTATTGTAATATCTCTGTAATTTTTTTCTTTTACTTTTCTTTGTTTTTACACAGATCTATTGTTAAATGAATCTAATCAGCTAGATGATAAGTAAGAATTGTCTTTAGCTGCTGCTACTGCGAATGGTGCAGAGTTGTAAACAGGCTGCACAAGGTTTTTTTTGGTAAACAGCTTTTTTTGTTCTGTTGTTTTTGGATTGTATTTGAAAACTGCAACAGCCTCTTAAAATTACACATTAAATGGATCAGCCAAGCCAGTGAATCTAGAAAATGAAGCTAAACTTTAATGGAAATTCTGAGAGATTGAGAGATTTTATATCTCAAAGTAATGCAAACATTTTTCTTGTGTTAAAGATCACACTTTAAAAAGCAAGACCAAACAGCCGATTCCCGGACGCACCATTTTTCTTACAATGTCTAAGACAAAACAATTCTACAGCAAGAGAATAACACTTTTTTTTTCTCTTCTCAATTTGATTTTAAAGCTTCTCTTTCAAGCATCAGTTAAAAAGAGTTGAGACCACCTTTATCTTTTATTAGCTCACTTTACTTGGCTAATTTCTTGATCATTTTTACTGATCCCTTCAGCAGAATGTCCCTGCTTTAATGGGACACTCATGCACCATCTCCGACAAATTGTTCTCAGGTGAGATATCTTTTGATTCAACTTCACAAGCTGAAGTGGTCTCGGCTTGTTCTTTATCGGACTCGCCAGAATCTGGAACTAGGTTGACAGGATCAGTAGGCGGAGTGGGTACTGAGGTTGGTTGTTGTTGTGCTGTGACAGGGGAGATTTTTGTAGCCCAAAATGCGGGCATCTTCTTATCCTCTTCTTTCATTCTCTCAGAGTATTCGCTAATATTGAAACACGCTTGATCATTTCCTCCAAATGAGGACTCGAGATCATCCATGTCGAATAGGTCCTCCATTATCTTCTTTGTATTGGGGTCGTCTGAGTACACAAACTTCACTTTTTTCTGAGTCTTGGACTCTAGAAAGGGTTTCACAATCTACAAAAAACAGAATTCTATTATGCTTCCAACTGCACAAACTTAATTTCCATGTAAATATTAGGTTACCATCATATAATAAAATCATAGTATTAGTTGGCTGCATGATTAGCCGAGTACAAGATCATGTGAATGGTCTAATGGAACTATAGCAACCAACGAGTAAAAATATTTCCAGCTCAATAGAAAAAAGAGTTACACGTACCATCCAGAAGGGTTCGAAGAACTTTGGTGGGTTATATAGGATTGCAATACCCAACCTTTCTGGGTAATGATTTTGTAAGACATTAGCTGTCTCTCGTGTTACGTTCACAGATATATGAGACATGTTGAATCCATGGAAATCAATGAGCCAGACCATCTGTTCCTGGCTTTCAGCCAGATTTAAAATTGCATTCTCCATGCAATATACGAAATACCGAATTTTCCCTTTTGTTGATTTTGAGTTCTGCATGTGGAAATACTAATCCAATTAACCAAGGCACAAAAACAACAAAACTGCAACCTCGTGGGAAAAAATTCTTATTTTAGGCTGAATAGAAAGAACGGGCAAACATAGTTAAGGTAAGGTCTCATTCTGAGATGATTGGAATAACCTAGACTTGTTACATCTAATTTCCTCTAATGAGTGCATTACATGGTTGAGACCCTAGCTAGATATATCAAGCGCCAAAGAAAAATAAAGATGTGCACCACCAAATCTTGGCTTAGTGAAATTCAGCTTCTAAGTGTGAAATAGATGGTGTATCAAAACTATTCCAATGAATGCATACAGGTTAAAAGCGTGTGTCGGATAAGACGACGGCTCCATGTATCACATTTAATAAGAGATAAGAAGTAAGAACTAAATTGTTTCAATCAAACCTCGCTAGAAGGTCTCAGGACAAGAACAGTTCTTCCATACTTGTCAACTTGATTCAATCTGTAAATTTTCCCTGTCGCAGCTTCATTAGCAATGTGTTCCTACATTGCAAGAGAATCCCCGATAAGGATCTACCTTTTTTCCGTTTAAATGGGCAATGAATAACGAGTATAAAGACGCAATCCAGTAAATGCAACTAAAGAAAGTACAGATGAAGTGCAAGTTATAGCGTACCCAGCGAATTTCCTCCGGCTTGTATTCAGACCTCCATTTCAAGGTTTGTTTTAGCATTTTAGTTGCTTTCTTGACATGCCAATTCCTTGCCCTAAGATATCTTGCGATTGATGCATCGGTACAATAAACGGATAAAGCACCTTTCAATGGTCCTAATGACCTTCTCACTTCATTAATCTGCATTTAAACAAACAAATCCAAGCACTTGAAATGCAATAACCTTTATAAAAAGTATGATTATTATAATTAATTTAACAAAAGTGAAGCACATATTTGTTTCTTACTGTAATAAAAATAGTTTAAATAAAAGAAGTATTAAGATCAATTATAGTTTACCTTTTCCTGTTCCTCATTAGATGAAGATGATGATGAAGATGAAGATAATTTTACATTGCCATTTGAATTGGCCTGAGCTACATCTGTACTCATAATAACTACCTGCATGGCCCTAAATAATGTTAGTGGTGACTGCAAAACTCATTATTTTACAGCTATAAACTGATCTAAACCAGCGAGTACTTAGAAATTTCAAACGTAGCTCGATGATCAAATTCCTCACAGACCCATCATTAAATTTCGAAACGCAAGAACTATAAAATTTAAAAAGAAAATATCTGTATTTTCGAATAATTAAGTAAACTTAAATTCAACAAGAACCCCACCATCAAATTGACCACCAGGGTGCTCAATATCCAAGAATTTGTTAAAAAAAAGACAGTTTAGTTGTTGTTGTTATTACCTTGTGAAGTTGACACTTTTTGTAACTCCTCTTTTGGAATAATCTCTCAGAGAGTGAGTTCTGTTCTGAGCTATCTATCTTTCTTTTCCTTTTTTCAGATGAGAAATTTGGTCAACCATCAAAAACCTGTGGAATTCAGATCTCGAACGTGATGGGTTTGGTGAGAAGACATTTTGAAAACTAGTTGAAAGAAGATAATTTGATTGAGTTGCGTGAAGACAAGATTTAATGAGAAAAACGTGATCCTTTTTTTCTTATTTCGGACAGAGGGGCATATTCGTCTTTTCAGTTTGGGATGCCATTTCCAATCCAAAATGGACGTCGTTTTTTTCTTTTTATATGTCACCGAGTCCGAAAGAATGTCTGTAACAAACAGGCATTTGGGCATAGGTCGGTTATTATACATAAAAAAATTTAACAGACCGTTTGGATAAACTACTCCGAGCCAAGGTTACACGTTTATTTCGAAACGGTTTTGTAGGTGTTTTTTATACAGAAGTGTTAAAATGTTTAATTTTATACAGTATTTAATAACCACACTGAACAAATCTACTGGCAATACCACGGGAAAAAGAGATAAATGTTGGCATGTGATGCTGTGAATTGAAAGTTGAAACAACAGAGGAGAGAAGGGGAGAATCTGATTTTTCCAAGAGAATTGAGGACAGGACAAACGGTGCGTTTGTTTTCTTCTCCTGTCTTGGTGTGAGGGGAAGGTACTGCTAGTGTAATTTAATATCAGACTAAGGGGCAATTCAGAATATTAATTTTAGATCAAAATGCATTTACCTTTTTTTTATCGTGACAAATTTTAGAGAACTAAACTATTTTTACCAACGAGATAGATTTTGGATAACACGGTAAATATGGGTGGGTGGTATACAAGATGTAAAAAAAAATTTAAGACATACAGAAAACATGGTAGCTATTGATGCCAATTTAGCACTTCCAGCACTCGCCTAAGTTAACAAAGAAGCAGTTAGATATATTACCTGAAATTTACAAGAAGGTGATGGAGAGCAACAAAACTTTACTTTGGCTAATTGAATAAAGAACATACAATCGTTGTATATATACAATTGAGACCTAAGTATTGGTTTATAACCTACGATAAGAGCCTTTGAGAGAAGTTGTTTCACTCAAGTTGTTACCCATGCTTTACTCTAAACTCAATGGTCCATTGTGTTTGCCAGACATAATCAAGAGCTTTACAGTCCTAGGAAAAGCAATCTGAACTTTGAACTGTTGCAGAAGATACCCTTCAAAAAGAAAAGCTGGTGTTCACACCATGGCTGCAGATAACCCTTTTCCTTCTCAATGCGAAGATCTCTTCTGAACAATCATGTGTGCCCTTCAAAACCATCCAACAAAAAGGAGTCCAGAACCACTGTATGTGCTAGTAAAATTTGAGAGGACAACTATTTAGTCACTGAGAAGAGGGCAGTTCACAGATTAGGGTTTAATCACCCTGTACAAATACTTCTGCATTCATAACAGCTTCATTTGCAATTTGCATTTTAACAGTTCATGTTGCCTATCTTTACATCATTCAGGTAGCCTATCCGCATAAATTTTTGGTCGTATTCCCTATAATATTCATCGAGTGAGCATGTGTTGTACAATAATAGTCAAAACTTGGATATGGACAAGCGAATGACTCCAATTCCTTGATTCCATATGTTTCAGAGCGATCGATAAAGAGCAGTTCACGCAGGTAAAGAAGGGGCTTCATGACATATACCTTGAGGTGCAGATGAAGCCCTACACATCAAAGTCCTGACATAGAAACGATTGCCCCCATGTTCACCGCCTGTCCAAGGAAAGAGCAGGAGCCCCAACAATGGAAGGAACATGTCAGCACTGCACAGCCCACAAGCATGCAATCAAACGAAAGTTTTGCATGTAACAATCAAGACAGAAAAACATTAGTTAAATGCCATGCACCTCAAAGGCGCAACACAAACCTTAAGAACCTATGCATTACCATGATCCATGAGAGCAATTCAAACGAATCCAGATCTTCGAAGTCCTGTTCCACAAGAAAAAACCAGCTTGCTTCTGATCTTCTCACTCATCCTCCTCAGAGACCGCCAATAAATTGATTCCACTGGAATATCTCCGTGCCACAGTGTTTAGGGCATTCTCGCATCTTCCGAATAATAAAATCCAGAAATACCTTCGGACTCAACTTTGATAAACGCCAAATCCATGAAAAGCATTCTAGGTGCGGTGGCACCGATGAAACACGCCTCAACATAGTCACCCAGCCGCAATTCTTTTCAAATGAACAGGAATCTTTCTTTCAAAAATTACTTCACTGTTCTGGTTCAAATGGCTTTATACTGTGCTCCCTTACAAGGATAAAACGATGTCTGACTTCTTCCCAGTGTATAAGTATAAACATTAAAGATGGTGTTCTCAATCATCGAACCACCTCCAAGGTAGCAGATAAAACTTGTGGGAAATCACCAGCAGCTCCAACAAAGTTATGGATCTCTCCTGCCCAATAAACCAGCAGAGTTTTGCTTCTTTTGGATGCCATATTGCCAGGCATTTCGAGCTCCCAGTAGTTCTGAATCATCCACCAAATTATCATTTGGCACCTTTAAGTTCTTGTAACTTCCGTTTCTGGAGATTGACAGTGTGTTTGACTCATCGTCTTCTAATGGAGTTCCAGACTTGGACTCTGGATGCATGTCCAAATGTCTATTTCTAGGGCCACCACCACTGCCTGTCCTCAAACCCCTTGTATTACCAAAAGACTTGCCAGGAAATGGAGTATGAGTGGGACCCTTCGGAATCAGAAACTCCTTGGGAAGAGATTCCATGTCCAGATAACAGTTCCTTCCCTTCGCATCCGTGATCAATGCAGCCCAGTCATCACATTGCATCAGAGCATTTGCATTCCCCATAACCTGTTAAAAACAAATTTACATTAGTATCATCCCCACAAGTGCAGCTTTACCGCTTAGAGGGAAAAAAACTAGCCATGAAATCCATTATTACCCAAAGTGCTCTCTTTGCACGAGTAAGCGCAACATTCATTCTTCGAATATCAGCAACAAAGCCCACACCGTGAGTTGAGGCACGAACACACGACATGATAATCACGTCACGTTCCTGGCCTTGAAACGCGTCCACAGTATTGATATATAGATCTTTCCCTTCTTCTGAATTCAAAACCTCTTCAAACTCACGTTGAAGGCATTTTAATTGTAGCTTGTAAGGGGTAATGATACCAACAGTGACCTTCTTCGCACCTAAAGATTTCAACGTCCTATGTAGATGCTCATATAAGCGGAGAACAAACTGTGCTTCATGAATGTTCTGGTATGAGACAGATCCACCTCTGTGAGACTCTCGTCCATGTGTTATGTCATAGAACACATAAGGTCTCAGTAATGGGTCCTTGTAATAGACTTCATCAGGTAGATTGGCAACACTCTCGCTGTCAGTAAGACGTCCTTGATAAAAATGTCTTGAAGGAAAATCCCTGATTTGGGGATGCATCCTGTATTGAACAGATAATAACATTGTAGGGCAGCCTGCTTGCTGGAACCTTTCAAATAGACTTCTACTGTATAACAAGGTTCCTGCCGCCTTGCTGATAACTGTAGCAGGAAGTTGCTGCGGGTCCCCAACGAGAACACAACGAGCAGCACCAAGAGCAAGGGGAGGAAGAATGGCTACTTCACTAGCCTGAGCTGCCTCATCAATAACCAACATGTCAAAACCATGCTCTAGACGCGAGAATATCTTTCGACCACTACTAGAAACCGTTGTAAAAACAATCTCAGCCTCATTTGCAAAACTAGCTTCCAGCTTTGCACGAGCGTCCTCGAGATTATAGTTGCTACCAGGACGAAACTTTCCTTCTACGATGTGAAGGCGGGACATCTCCACCAAAACTTTGTCCCGTGCTTCCACAACTGCTGCAAGGTTTTGTAACAATGCATCACGATTATGGTCCCTTGCAACTAGAACATCCGGATCAACACCTACAGATCCTTGAGAACGACCGGCTACAGCTGCAACACTGAGTTCTCTTTGAAGAATAGCTACCTGCTGTGCGAGTTGAGCTTCCCGAGCTTTCAACTGGTGCATCCAACTAATGACTTCTTCGCGTCCTTTTGCCAGTAGCTGTTCAGTCCTTCGCTCAACAGAAACTGCCTGAGCAGCTCGCGTTTGGGTGTCGACACCTACTCGAGCAACATCAGGCCTATAAACCTTCATTTCACCATCAATAAACCCACGATCAAGAACACGAGACAGCAATTCGTCTGTTGCTGCATTTGAAGGAGCACAGACAAGCATTCTAGGCTTAGGGCACAGTTTCGGCAATGTGCGAAATAGGTTCTGATCCATACTTTGGAGAACTTCATCTATGGATCCCATGCTGACATTCTCAGAACTGCTTTCAGTATTTTGCTTGTAGCTCTCAGGAGCAAGCTTCTTAAGTAACGCAGTGTAATAATGCTGATACTGGACAAGATGTATGACATTGAGCATTCCCCACACTGTGTGTGTCTTACCCGTCCCTGGTGGCCCTTGGACAAGGGTAAAGGGCCATGGATCTTGTCTCTTGGCTGACCCACTACTTGTACCGGCAGCTGTGTGCATTGCGGCCCATTGGATGGCACCTAATTGGGGTCCATTAAAAGACCTATGCAGGTGATCAACAAAATTTTGGGTGAAGCACTCGGGCATGGCAGGAGGTGGCTGCTCATACTTTGGGAACTGTTCTGGACTAGGCTTAAGAATAGCAGCCTGCATCTGCAAAAACCACAAGATAAAAGTTCGGACACATTTGTTAGACAGTCATTCTTGGCCACCATTAATCATAAATTTGCAAAATAGGATATTGTAATTACCTGCAGATTGAGACGACGAAATGCATGAAGTGCAACATATTCACGCTGAGAAGTTGCAAGAGTACCAAGCACAGTAAGATACCAGATACCCCTAAGTTGAAATTTCTTTAAAACATGATCATCATCTCCCTTGCTGGATAATATAAAAATGTGTTTTGAGCAGATGTAAGTATTAGGATCGAATTGGAATGTAAAAGACATAAACAAATTGCCCTTGAAGAAAAAATGTGGTTAAAAAAATACCTATTAGGGTCGTAGGTATCCCCAACATAAAAGTGAAGGATGGCCCCAAGAGGGTCACGGGTATCAATGGGTATGTGTCGCCTGACTGTTCCAGCCACACGTCCGCTGATCTCAGCCTCAGGATCATCTTCATTTGTACCAGCATTGTTCCTTTTAGGCCTGACTGCTTCACATTGTACCAAAGTAACAAATGTCAATAGAAAGTAAGCATAACTAGCCTTAACAGCATAAATCTGAAGCAGAGAAAAATAACTGCACTCGATCTAACCTGATCCAGGCCTTGGGCATGATAGAACTGCAACATCACCCTCTTTGAACGTCCATTTGCACTCGCTTACTGGAAGAACTACTGCGTCATACCATCCTATACTCCGGAACAATTTAATGAACATATCAGGTACAAGTAAAGAAAACTTGAAAATCTCATTCAGCTGCTACCGATACATTTCATATATTATAAAATTGAAAATCCATAATAAAAAAATAATATAAAAAAAAGTTTGGCATACTGCCCAAAATTGCTAAATCTTAGACAACAATGTGCCGTACTGCATCAACATAAAGCTCACTAAAAACTCAGAAAATTTCATGGTAACTCTAGATGAAAGCTGCATGACTTGACAGATTTTAGACTCAATCGAAATCTTAATTAATTACATTACCTCTTTCTCGTCTTTCGACGGTTTTAATTCGGACCATTATGTGTACATCTCTCGATATTATTTCAGTAGACTCCTCCCAAGTGCTGTACAGCTGGGCTCGGCATTCCTCGAAAAGTAAAGGCTCAAATACTCTGACATATTCCTCTACAGATTCAAACTGTCCAGGAACACATTGAAGCTCTGTCTCCTCTGATGATACAACAAGGTGATTAGATTAGGAAAAATATAAAGGATGAACCAAAAATATAATATATTGGCAGAAGCAAAAATAATGAATGACAGTGAGGAACAGCGTAATTCAGGATAAACAAGCAATCAAATCTTTGAGACACAAACTGATACGTATCTATTTGATGTATTTGACTTGCACAAAGGTCCAGTTGAAATATAGATGAATTAACAATGTAAAGAATAACAACTTTTAGTATTTTAAACCATGCTAAACTCTCAATTCCACTTTCTCACTGCAAAAAATCTTCTCCTAAAAAAAGGTTTCTTTGGGCTTACTAAAGATGTTTATCGTTGTCCAGTATCAAGAATATAGAGAAAATTGAACTTGATTTATTTTTAAGGTAGGGAGGACTTGAGCAGTATTTTATACATTTGTAAGTAGCTTGCAATTCCATCAAAAACATTTTAAAAAAAGTAGATCTTGCAAGGCTAGAAAAATAACAACATTAATTGTCACTAATAGCAACACATACTTCACCAAACAAATAATGGAGAAGAAACAATCAGGAGTTAAATTATTAAATAAAGAATTCAGACCTGGGTGATGCCAAAATTTCTCATTGGTGACTTCACGTAAAAGACGTTCGACAGATGTATCTGAGTAGTATGTATTATTTGCAACTTGCTTCTTCACCGGAGGAAGCTTTTTGTTGATCAATTTTGTATCCGCAGGGATTTGATTAACAACAGGCGGTTTCCTAGTAGACATTGGTGGGTTCCTGTGTTGCCTCGTTTCAGTGGACTGCTTCCAGGAACCTTGCCTCGAAACAGGAGGTAGATAACCATCTCCAACAAATTCATTTCCACTGTTTAACCTTTTTGACCGAGGTTGAAGACCTGAGTTCATTTCCCCGTTAGATTCAGATTTAAGGTCAGTATCCATGGGAGTGGTTGCTTCATTGTTAGATGTATCTGCTTGCTTCTGATCTTTAAATACAGGTTGACTCTGCCTTTCACTGCGTTCAGCAGGTATACTGCGTATTTCCTTTACCGTACGAGTCACTGGAGCTGAAGAAAATGTTTGCCTTCTAGGAGTCGAAGTTTTTATAGGGCCAGCTTGCTTGACATCCTCCAAATTAAGAAACATAGTCTGTCTGTTACGCTTTTTCCCAAGCATTGCTTCCTTCTGTTGATCAAGCTTTTGTCTCTTGCCGGGATTATTTGCACACTTCAGTGCATGACTTGCTTCAACTCCCTTAACATCTCTTTGTTTCATAGTGATTGACGGCTCATCAGATGCATCCCCAGGCATATCCACTTTTGTATTACCATCTAAATTTCTGCTGACAGAGTGTGCCCTATCAGATGGTACTGACTCTGATCCTCCTATCACCTCTTTGGCAGCATCTGTGACTTCAGTCTTTGCAACCACAGCATGCATGTCATCATGTGAAAAACTCTCAGTAGCCTTATCCGAACTAGAAAGATCTGTTCCTCCAGTAAGTCCTTGTTTCTGTGATGTCTCGCCATTGATAGTACTTGGTCTATCATTCATAGGGCTACTTGCAGTGCTTCCAAATGCATCAGCAGAACCCTCAACATCAGACCATTCACCTTCCTCCCTTTCAACAGATTGAGCGTCGGTGAGTGTGCTAGCTGGAACAAGCAGTGGTTTCTCTTTACTCTCCCTTTCAACAGATTGAGCATTGTTTGGTGTGCTAGCTGGAACACGCAGTGGTTTCTCTTTACTGTCCTCACCACATCCTTCCACCTTAGAGGATGAGACAACCTTGGAACCCAAATTATCCTCTTTCAATTGTTTACCTTGTTCTTCATAATTATGTACATCTTTTGGCCTAACAAAGGGCTGAAAAACCGAAACTGAAGGTTCATGTGAGAAAGCATGGTTATTATTAAGTAATCTTTGACTACCATCGGACGATACGAACAAATCAGATGGGTGTGAATTTAACGAAGGGAGAGTTTTCTTAGGCTGAACACATGGGACGTTCTCACTCTCCTCATCCTCTTCCGCAGGGGGTTCATTAAGATCCAAGAATGGTCGTCCTCGAGAACCCATATCATATGTAAATGCATACAAATTAAACTGTATTTCCAAGTAGTGTCACACAGCAGGATTGATGGCTTCTTTTCACAAGAAAATATACATGACATACCAATGGTGCGGAAGTAAAGAAGTCTATCTTTAAAACACTAGATTCTTTAACTGAAACAACACAACGGTTCCTGCAGTTGCCAGAAATACATAATTTGCTCGTTAAAACATGGAGTATAAAAGGAAAGGACACAAAGATATGAGAAACAAGCATACCCGAGCAAAAACATCAAATAGCCCAACAACTGTATTATGCAATTTGAACAAATCAGAATTATTGCCCCTTCCTTTTCTTTTTTCCTGAATTAGCAAATTAAACAGAAATGTTAAGTCATTAAGTACCAATACCGACAAAACTGGAATACACAACTAATGTATCCTTTTTTTAGTTGTTAATTACACAACCAAAGATGAATGTGAAGGCGTAACGTTAAGTCAATCGGTTCAAATACGGTAATACTGGAACATAGCAAGACAACTGTTATACTATCCTTTTTAACATAATGCAATTACAGATAAACATTTGATCAACAAAGAGCATCCTTAAGAAACCCCATTCCCAGGATATGTTAAAACCTAACATAGGAAGCTCGTAACGATATTATAACCATATAAAACTTTTACTAGAAGATGCAAGTACAATAAAGCCGAGACAAACACGAATTAAACACATCCTTGTGAAACACTTCGTTAACCCTAGTTCATACTCTTTCCTCGGGAAGGCTTTCTTCCCGCCATACCCTTATCATCATCTTTAACGAGAACCACAAACCACTCAGATGTTTCACCTCATCAGGTATAACTAACTAAAACATACAGACAAGTTGGAACAATTACAATAATAACAAAGTACCGGCATTAGCTGATATCTCTAGCTAGAGTTTAATTCAATAAATGCCACAAAAAGAAACACCTAATACACAATCATAACTCATAACACTTGGGCAATAACACCCCCAACATTGCAATATCACAATCAAACAAAAACCCTAAATAACAATGAAAATTCAAGAAATCATTAGAAATACTATTATCTATTCAAAATCACACAAACAGATCAAAACTATATAAGTTCATGTGAAACAACAGAACAGCATATAGGGTTTCGAAAAAAACAAACAACCAATCACAGTTTATGGTGTGTTGATAACATTTTAAACAAGATACAAATCTCTTCTGAAACCCTAATTACCTAATGCAATCAACCCTAATGATTTATTTTCTTTTTAAGTTCAAAAAAAATTAAATCCAAATTTTTAAATTCACAACATCCTTTAAGAGTTTTCCATTGTTATTTCGATCTGGTTCTTCTTTATCACTTAAGATCTCTCTTATTGTTCAGACAAAATAAAATTATTCATTCATATTCAATAAAATAATTAAATGAATAATGAATTTTAATGAGGAATTTTGTTACCTCTCTTTGAGCTTTTGAATCTATCTACCTATTATTATAGACAGAGATGGGACAGAGTTTTGTTAGAGAGAGAGGAAGAGGATGCAAATATGAGGGAGAGGAGAGTGTGGTATGACGGGTTTATATAGGAAATATCGAAGCTAAATTCACCGGATATCATTCTGACCGGAGCATATCGGTTTTATGTTTTCCGGTACAAATTGTGGTGGTATTTTTTTATCGTGTTTACGGTAAGATGTGGTGTTTTTCATGTATTGCAATCTGGTAGTCCTCAAAGTTGAGATCTTACACGTGCTTCTTTCAATTTTGTAACTTGCCGTTTTAAATCTGCTTTTGCATTTAAAGTGTGCACCTAATTTAGGTAAAAGAGGGCAATTGTAGAAACAAATTTAGGTATATAAGAGGTGAAAGAGTGTGTAAGAAGTAAATCCGAATAGTAGAAAGTTTTGGAGTCAATTGGTAAATAAAATCCATCGACGTTATTTGCTTTTATCTGGTTTCGTATTAAAATAAGTAATTTGGTGCGGTAAACTTATCAAAAGAATTTTAAAAAAAATATTAATTTTAAAAATTACTTCCTTCGTCTCAATTTAGTCGAAAATTTAAGTATTTAAATATAGATTAAGAAAAAAGAAAAGACTAAATTTTCTCCAAATATACCTTTTAATATTAATCCTTTAATTATTTAACTCTCTTAATTTTTTGTTTCTTATTTCTAGCGTCTGAAGTATAAGAACTTAGAAAAAACTAAAAAAATTAAGAAAATCTTCATCTATTTTTAGGATTAAAAATATATCGTAAACCTTCTACTAAACTGGGGCGTAGAAAATATCAAACAAACACTTAATTTAAAATTTGAAAGTCCATCTTAATCTAGAAAATATATTCCGTAGATAGTAAAACCAATCTAAAAGAATATCTTAGGGACTAGAAAAAAATATTTTTATATAGGGGTTATTCTTATATGGAAGTCCCCTTTAAAAAAATATAAATTATTATACGTGCACCTAGGAAAAATGCATACATGTACATAGAAAACTTAAATATGAATCTATAAAAAATACATCTATATACATAAAATAGACAAATATATACCTAGGGAATATACAATATTAATCAGTTTTTATCTAACTTACGTATGTAAATATATGAATTAGTACGTACTCACAAATTAAAGAGATGTAGTAACAATTTAAAAAAATTAAGTCATTGTCTCAAACAACTTTAGGTAAGTATTTTTTTTCATCTTAAACTTTGATGTAGCATAACAAGATCGATATTTATATTATATTATAATATCAGTTATTCTTATATTTATTAAAATAAAACTAAAAAAATATAATTTATTTTAATATAGAGTTTATTCTTACATATAACTGGTCCAGTTTAGGATTGAAAATCTTTATTCTTATATGAATTCTTTTCCAGTATAGAATATTCTTCCCGAAAGGTTTTACTTATAAACATTTTAGATGATTAAAATTTTAATCTTGTATTACGAGGATGGAAGCGTAGCGGGTACTGTTGAGTGTAGTTTACGTTTAACTATAGTGTGTCTGGATCTACTGCATCGTTCTTCCATTTATCCTTCCTAGAAATTAAATGCATTTTAATACGGTGATTCTTTATTCTCAGTTAATAAATTAGCTTCTGTCTTTAAGTTAATTACATGAAATACCATGGAATATTTGGCTGACGATATTGTACAATAGAATTTTAGGACTGATTACGATCATCTTAAAAAGATCGTCGATAACGATAGAGGGCAAATAACTGGATACACATTTGTATTTAGCAAACGAGGTTATATCACCGTAAAAGATTTATTTGTCTAAACCTTTTAATATTGAGATACCCTTTTATGGTTAAATGCACTGTAGTCACTGTTTGGGCAGAAATTCTCAAACCCAAAACAACCTAATTTAATCATCTAAGTTGAACAAAAAGAAGAGAAATTGGATACGGATTTAACGTGGTTTAGCCCTTAATGGCTTACATCCACGGGTGGTGAAATTGTGTGGGTTTTATTGATTAATTTCTGGTTACAAAAAGCTCCATTAGAGCTCTGATTTCTCTTACAGTCCGATGAAGTTTTTTCCTCCCTGGACGAGGCCGATCCCCCCCTTCTCTGTTCTTCTTTTCCTTATAAAAGAGAGTAAAGCCTCCCCATAATCTTATTTGACGTGTCACGTGAATAAGGCTTCCACGTGCCGAATAATTGGCGACGTGGCACCTCCATGTGTGACCACCTGTCTAGTCTCTCACTCTCTAATGCTTCCACGTGTTCAGCTCAAGTCTATCGGGATTGACCAGATCGGGATAGCACGTTCGGGACAGCATGATCGGGACGGCATGGATCGGGCACCAGCTGGAACGGGACCGGACGTGATGATGATGACGTTACTTCAGTTCGGGACGGTACTTCGGGACCGGGATGATGATGACGTCATTGATGACGTTGCTTCCTATCGGGATCGGGACGATGACATCGCTGATGACGTCACTGATGAGATCGGGACATCGGGAGCGCTTGGCTTGTCTTTCTTGCATGGCCTGGGCTTTCTCGTCGGGCTTCGGACTTTGAGTGTGGTCCATGGTTCGGACTAGTTGCACTTCGGACTGGTGTATCGGGACACTGTGGGTAGCGGAAATGCTGAGCTACGCTGGCGTTGCTGCCACGTGTTAGAGCAGCTTTTTGGTACTAACAACATGCCCCCTTTTCTTGAGAGTTGTTTTGAAGAAAAACTCTTAAGAAAACGACTTCTCGTCTCGTCCGAACCATAATGTGGTGGTTGTTGTCGCTTATGCTTTTTCATTTTATGTTGTATTTTTGTCCCTGCAAAATAAAATTTTGTATATATATATAAATATTGATTGTTAGTTTTTCACCACAAGGTTCCTTTGAACCCTGGGTTGGAATTTTTTGCAATGAAGCACCTCCTTCCACGGAGTTATGACAGTCGGGATGACATTCGAGAATCCCACACATACGAAACAAACCCGAGCCAGGGGTAAGATACAGGGTTGGTCCCGAACGTACCCTTCTTGTTTGTATTATGATTGTGTCGCCAATCATATGCGCTTTCCAGAATAAGGTGTTCCTGGAGTATTTTATATCAAGACTCTTTCATGGGTTCTGCGACCCAATAGTCTCATCATGTCTCCAGCCACGGAGCTCGGTAGGAACACACACTTAATTTATCTCGGGCATGGAGTAAATTATGTGTGGTCCATCATTTTATTAAGACTCTTACATGGGTCCCCTCTTTGGGATGGACCCATTAGTCTATTCTTGTCTCCTGAACGGAGAAATATTGGTAAGAAATATACCTGAAATGTATATGAGAAGTATACTTGAAAAATCATCCAGATATTTCTCATTTC
This sequence comes from Papaver californicum, assembly GCA_023531435.1. Lineage (NCBI taxonomy): Eukaryota > Viridiplantae > Streptophyta > Magnoliopsida > Ranunculales > Papaveraceae > Papaver > Papaver californicum. The sequence goes on from JAJJMC010001317.1 coordinate 2,173,665, forward strand.
TCATTTCTTATTTAAGACATTTCCCATATTCTTCTATATACATGAGAAGTATATATAGAAATAAAATATGAAATATATTTTAAATAAGACATGAGAAATATCCAGATGAATATTCCGAAGTAATCATTGTTTGAGAAATCAGAAGTATACGAATGTAGAAGTATTCACCTTCCGAAAATGATAGGTTGAAAAAGATCCCCATTTTTGAATGATAGTTCATATTGGAGCGTTCAGATTGCCGCAAGAAGTATAAGAGGTATCAAATGAAAATTTATATCATGCGAAGTATATGAAGTATCGCCCTTCGAAGAAATTCAGAATAAATTGAAGTTTTTACTGTATATTCTTCGTGAAGTATGAGCCATTTGAAGTATCTATCAATTGTCGCCTTATGTTAAGAAGTACAAGACATATAACTGGCGTATAATATTATTTACTTTGCATTAAGTAATTATTGAAATGAAATACCTAATTGGTGCGCAGTATTTAGCTCATTTCATAGCTAAAAATTTGGTTTCTTTATAGCATGCCCCCCAGTGCATCATTATTGGATGGCTGCCGCATTTCCGAAGTGTCCTTCATAGATATCTTCACACTTCATAAAAATGTCTTAAACATTTCATAGTATTAAATAGATGCAAACTAGAAATGATCTTCATGCTTTTAATTAAATATCACTTTTAAATCCAGTCAAATAAATTCGACTAAAAATTTATCATATCAAATCAATAGGTTTCTATGATTATGCGATTAATTATCATGATGCATGATATCACATGCGATTCAGATGTTATTGAAAGCAATTGATCAATTCATACTGTACGTCAGCTTGAGAATGATTTTTAAATTTAAAATTTCTACTTCAAATATGCAATAAATATTATGAACTTTATAATCAAAAATTTAAAAAAGATAATGCAGATATATCTTTTTCGAAATGCTTGCGGATCGATATTAGTCTTTTCTTATCTATTGAAGTTGTGATAATAATTATCTAGCTGTAACAATGTAATTTAATTTTATAATTATTATTATTTACTTTTTTTTTTTTTTTTTTTTTAGAAATGGGCTATCTACAAATTGTTTTGAAGTCACAATCAAATAGTCAAATAATCAATAAGAAACATCACACATGCGACAGATTGCCGCAGGGGGTTTAGAAATAATGTTATTCTCTATCAAAATGTCGAAACCGAACGATCATGGTTAACTGCCAACTAGCCTGAATAGGTTTAGCCTAATGTTGCATCATTTTAAGATCATACATATACAGTCAGATTCATGCTATCTTTAAGTTAATTTATACATCATTTAATCTTAACATAATCCAATTATTTGAAATGAAACCAATTGGTGTAAAAGACCAAGTAGGTATGATGATGTGATTCTAATAATTGAAAACTTTTAATAATTGATACATAATTGATACTTAGCTTGCTGAGAAAGCGAATTGCCGGTGCATTGAAAGAGCTGTTTGCTTATTGCAACTGCTGTTTGAGATTTTTCTATTCATTGTTGTTGATGAAAGTCTGTTATCTACGCTCAATCTCTTATGCAGTGATAAAGGAACCCCAGTCATGCCGTCATCTATCTGTTGCTGCTCGAACTTAAATCTACTGGCAGCAAAGGAACTAAAAGCTGCAGCATTATCTGTGGCTCTATCTATGCGAAACAATGGACCATAAACACAATTTCCGGGAGAAACTTTGACTCGGTAGTTGCATCCCGGACAATCTTTATGCGGAGAATAGTATCTTGGCATCATATTCTGATCAGAAGAAGGGTGATGTTGCTGTTCTTGGTCTTGCCGAGATATTGTCTCTTGTTTAATTGCTTGTGGTTCATTGGCATTGGCATTGGCATCGGCTTTCGTCTAAGCAAACCATACTGAGAAAGCACCTTATTTATTTGGTAGCGCAGAGTCCAGCAACAAGACTCTACCAAATGCATACAAAATCCTAACAGATATACTCTGAATTGCAACCAGGCTCTTCCATCACTTACTAAAGCAGTCAGATGTAATTTCAATATTAATAATATTTTTAATGAAGTATTAGCAGATATAAAATGTATGTATTCAATGTACTAAACATGGATCAAACAGAATTGGTTCATTTCTAAAACATGCCAATTTAAATTACTTGAAATTTTGTTTTAATATGTTGGATTATGTTTGCCACTATTAACACATTTCAATTTGAATTACTTATAATGGTTAAGAACTAAATGATCATACTATAAATGATAAGAAATGGTAATGGCATGAATCAATTTTTCTCACATAGCATGATAGGTTACAAATGTTGTTCAAATGATCATGGTTGAATATTGAAGCTAGATGTTAGCTGCTAAGATTACTCAAAAGGATAACCACTAAAGACTATGCATCCTGTGCTAATGATTTGGTGCCAAAGTTTTGTGCAATATGAAATGGGTAAATTCTTTCCTAGTTTAGTTGGAATGCAAGCTGTCACAGCTATTGATTTTTGCAAAAACAGGATTAAGTGCAACTGTTAAGAAATGTTAAGTGCACAGGCAGGTTAAGTGTAACTGTTAAAACATGTTGACGACAATTTAGTTGACAGCACAATTTAGTTTCAAATCTCAAAGAGGTGTTGACAAGAGGAATCAAAAGAAAAAAACAAATTGTTTTTAACAAGAATGGAGGAGGAACCCCTACCAGAAATTCAGAAATAGCATTAAATAGGACCACTTGATGATCAAAAATCACATGGCCTTAAGAAGTAAATCAGTAGAATATGAGACTTTTGCAAAGATGATTTAAGTTTCCTGTTTATAAGCTATAACATGTTTAACAACTTTGATATTCAATCTTTCTGGCATTATGCCTCATGTAAAATGAATTAACTGCATTCATTAATGGGCTAATGTTGCTCATGTAAAGAGATACAAGCATTATCAGTTTAATAAAAAACATGTGAAAATGTTGTAGGTCTGGTCACTAATTGCTGTAACATGTATCAAGTATTTAAAATGTCTGTTAGAGCTTATACTCATGCATCACGTATTCAATAAGAAACAGCTTCAAATGGGATTAAATTCATAGCTCATTCTCATGCTTAAACAAGCGATACTTAGCTGATGTCCTCGCCAAATTATGGTTGTTGCTCGACTGTTGCGATTTGAATGATTGTTGTGTCTTAGCGTGCTCCATTGGGCAATATTTGGCACTTCTTTTGTTGGAGTAAGCTCTACTGGGCAGTGTTGTGTCTATAATAGTTACAAAACAGTTGTCCCCTGAATTTTCGGAGATATCTGTGGAGAAAGTATTGATGCTCCACAAGCTTGAGCTGTTACATCTGGAGCAAGTCTGAGATGGTTGTTGTCCAGAGTGTCTGAGAGATCTATCTCGGCCTTCAATCCTGATAGTTGTTGCCATGGGTGTTGCTTTGCGAACCTTGCGCATTTTACTTCTTCTTTGAAGCTCTTGTATGTTGGCAGCAGCATCAGCTCAGGCTGATAGTATGGCATTGTCTACCATCTCATGTTGATTTTCGAACACAGGATATGTATCAACTGCTAGATACTAGGTACATCGGACTGATTTGCTCTTGTTTCAATGAGGATTCATAAAAGACTGGAAGAATCCAGCATATTGCGCTCCAATCATGACCTGTCTCTGGAAGGCCAGAATTATCAATTTCTTTCCTCCTACATCTACCATTGGATCTTCTACAACCTGTGCTCCATGATTGCGAGTATATCCCGCTGTTCTTCGATTGTTTTCAGAAGGTTGATTGATCAGGATGAGAATATGAATTTGAGTCCACACTTGAAATAGTGAGAACACCAAATTTTGAGTCAGAAATTTTCACAAATACATTGTGTGCATTTTGCCGTTGATATATCCATGGAATTTGTTGGTGATTTCTAACATCATTCTAGCTTTTTCCCTGCAAAACTCACTACAAGTTCATTCACACAAATCATTCACATATGCATACATACTGTAGCAATTGATTTATAAAGGAGAACCAAATTAACTTGGTGAGAAAAATTTCCCGAATCAACTTGAAATTTTACTACTTTAAATTTCAAAAATCAATTAAATGGGTATGAAAAATATGTTTCAATAGTCATGAATCTGTAAGCAAATCCCATTTTCAGACGAGATTTGTAAGGAAAAATATGATTCAATGGTCAATGATCAATAAGATGGGTTTTTTTATATAAAGCTTTTGGTACTGTTGGCACATGATTTTCTCAAAACAAAACCTCAATTTCATTTGCATTCAACCGGATTTTCTCAAAGAAATTTCTTTTGCAACTGTATGAGAAAATTCTGAAACCAAATTTTCAAAAAGGAAATTTCCTGACCTGTTTTAAAATTAAATGTTTCAAAACAAAATTGAAAGCCAAAAGTTTAAAAAGATGAAGTGAAAAACAAAGTGAAGAATTCAAGAGAAAGCTCTTTCCTTTTGAACCAACTGTTGGTGATGTTTCAGTTTGATTTTTCTTTATTCCCAAATCAGATTGAAATTCTGATGCTTAAATTTTTTTTGAAATCAATTGAATGGGTTTGTAAATCTGTGAGGTAAATTCATTTTGAGACAAGATTTGTGAAGAACAAAACTTTAAATTTTTCGTAAATTTTTCTCAAAATTTTGTTGGAAAACAGAAACAGTACTTGGTTTCAAAAATTGTGTAAAGTAACCAAAATTAAAGAACAGGATGATTATGTGAAGAGCTGAAAGAAAATTCCGTGAGGAGAAAAATCATGCAATCGAAATGAAATCAAAATTCTTGGTTAATCTGCAAACTGTTATTGCTGTTGATTCTCCTCGGAATTGATCCTGATGGTAAGCTTGGTTCTGGTATCCTCTCTTCAGTCGTACATGATTTCAGTGAAATAGGTTGGATAAATCCATTACTCATTCCTGTTTCTGGCGCCAAATTGTTTGGGCAGAAATTCTCAAACCCAAAACAACCTAATTTAATCATCTAAGTTGAACAAAAAGAAGAGAAATTGGACACGGATTTAACGTGGTTTAGCCCTTAATGGCTTACATCCACGGGTGGTGAAATTGTGTGGGTTTTATTGATTAATTTCTGGTTACAAAAAGCTCCATTAGAGCTCTGATTTCCCTTACAGTCCGATGAAGTTTTTTCCTCCCTGGACGAGGCCGATCCCCCCCTTCTCTGTTCTTCTTTTCCTTATAAAAGAGAGTAAAGCCTCCCCGTAATCTTATTTGACGTGTCACGTGAATAAGGCTTCCACGTGCCGAATAATTGGCGACGTGGCACCTCCATGTGTGACCACCTGTCTAGTCTCTCACTCTCTAATGCTTCCACGTGTTCAGCCCAAGTCTATCGGGATTGACCAGATCGGGATAGCACGTTCGGGACAGCATGATCGGGACGGCATGGATCGGGCACCAGCTGGAACGGGACCGGACGTGATGATGATGACGTCATTGATGACGTTACTTCAGTTCGGGACGTTACTTCGGGACCGGGATGATGATGACGTCATTGATGACGTTGCTTCCTATCGGGATCGGGACGATGACATCGCTGATGACGTCACTGATGAGATCGGGACATCGGGAGCGCTTGGCTTGTCTTTCTTGCATGGCCTGGGCTTTCTCGTCGGGCTTCGGACTTTGAGTGTGGTCCATGGTTCGGACTAGTTGTGCACTTCAGACTGGTGTATCGGGACATTGTGGGTAGCGAAAATGCTGAGCTACGCTGACGTTGCTGCCACGTGTTAGAGCAGCTTTTTGGTACTAACAGTCACAATAATAATTAGTATTGTAAATAAAAAATTACCCAAACAAAAAAGTATAGAATTTGGTATAAAAAGAATGATTTCATTCAAATCTGATTTTTTATTTGATTTTTTTTCTAATTTATCCATGCCTAACTCCAGGGGCGGTGTCAGTATATAATAAGGGTGTACCTATGTGGTCAATATAGGCCGTTATGAACGACGATATTCAAGGTATCGCTTTAAGAGCGCGATGAATCTTCAAATATCGTTGTACGGCCGATGGTTGAGATTCGTCCGATATTCAAGGTATATGCTTGTTGTTTAATTTAGATTTTTGGACCTTTGAACTTAGAATTGTAATATACTAATATTGTCTCTTCTTAAAGTATGGTTGTTAAGATTCTTGGTAATAAATCAACAAAAATATAGTTAATTCTTGGCATTCACATGTATAAAATTTGGATATAAGATTTAGGACTCCCGATATTTCACCGATAATCTCCCCGGAATATTATTATCAAGGTGTCAAGGTTCCGGACGAGACGAGACCGAGACCCAAAATTAACTATATTGGGATGTACAGTTGTTATCCCTATCCAACTGGTTCTAAACCTATTTTTTTTTAAGTTTGTATTATAAATCATTTTTTACTTAGTTACTACCTCTACCCAAGATTTGCTTTTTCATAAAAAGATTTCTGGCTTTGCACCTGCCTAACTCCATACGTGTTCCCATTAGAATCTAGCTTTGAAACCTCTCATAACACTTGAATAGTTTCAGAGATGATGCAAATGACGTTTCAAAATATAAAAATAAAAAAAAGGTCTCATCGAACATGACATGTGTAGAGCAGATTAGATAAGGCTTATAAGATAGGATGGACCCCAATTACATCAAATATAAACACTCAATTGTCATTTTTGCAAGACATAATGATAGTGGCATTTTAATCACTGGCAATTATACGGTTAAGATTGAGTATAAAGGAATCTCAAAGGATATTATTGTCATTAGTTATAATTTTACATTTTCAGCCAAGGAATAAATGGAGTCTTAGACTTTTTAGAATCCACACAGATGAAGTCAAACTAAGGAGATTAAAGGGGGTAAATTTCAGTGCCTTAAGATTAATCGGAGTAAAGGCTAATTTCGTCACTACGCACAACTTATGAATAAATGTATTGGAATTTGAAACTCGATCTATCTATTTTTCGGACTAGGTTTTTTCTTTCTCTATCCCAAAATGACATGACATGAGAAATTGCCACGAGTAAGAACTCCTCGAACCAATTAAATTATTAATTTAATTTATTATGTATTTGCACAGAAGGTCTTACAAGGGTTAAATATTGACCATAGTTAATTGGTTAAAAGGTTAAACCATCATCAATCCATCGTAGCGTGACTGAACTACCCTCATAAAACGAGGAGCATGCATAATTAAACACCAACCCTAATTTTAAAACAATCCGAGTTGGGTCGGTGAATCGTGGAAAGTAATAATGTATAATGCATGCAATTAGGGTCAGAATAATGACTAGGTCATGTTTGACTAATTAGATTTAGATGGTTTTTATAATTAGGGTTTTAAAATTCCTGGAATCTATAACTTGACCAAATTCTGTTCGGTAGGCCTTCGTATGCAGTGAGGTACTATGAGCCCAGCATGAAGCCTTAATGTTTTATCACCCAACCAAATGATTCTACAGTTAGATCTCGGATTCTCATTTTTGGCGCAACAACTAGACTTGCACGGATTTCACTTTGGTTAGCAATATATAGGATAATTATGGAATGGGGCAGAGCTAGGATTATAGGGAAGGGGGTGTGAAAAAATTCCTCTAGGAGGTGCAAAATTTATAATACATGTTTACACTAAAAAGATAAAAAAATTATAATTGGGTTTGGGATCCAACTGTACAGGGTGTGCAATCTCTAAGCTAGCTCCTCCTCTGATTAAGGAAGTGCTCGTGACATATTCGGCAAGTAGGAGGATCGGCGGCAGTGGATGTTTTATTTCTATGCAACTTGCAGTAAGAAGCGACAACAGGTAGCTTTGGAATCTTGTTTCATAATATTATTACTAGGAAAAAAAAAGACATTTAAGTTGTTTGTTTAAAAAAAAAAAGTAAATATGACATTTGGATGTGTCCTCAGAAGGAAATAGGAACACATCTAAAATTGATGATCTTTTTCCTCCATAAATAAAAATAAAATCCAATTTTTGTCCCCATAAATCAATGGCTTTGATATTATCAAATGGAATCATCCCTTTTCAAGTTTTTTCTCTGTTAAAAATGTCTACAATTTCCTAGCTAACCAATCTCCCAATGATAACATAAATTTTCAATGGAAAAATTTGGAAGATCTCGGTTATCTCTTGGATTAAATTATTGTTATGGAAATTAGTTCAGAAGGTGCTTCCTACTTCTAGTAGGCTTGCGGCTTATATTCCAGAAATCTCTTCGATTTGTCCTATGTGCAATTCGCAGATCTTGAAAACCGAGCAACACCTTTTCAGATAATGTCCCCTTTCCAGAGCAATTTAGTTTTCTTTCACCCTTAATATTGTTAACTCATATTTTCCCACATCTTCCATTAATGAGTGGGTAAATAATTAGGTTTCTTCCTCTAAGTATTCTTTGGCTGCTGAAATAGTAATAATTTTGTGGTTCATTTGGAAGCACAGATGCTCAGTTCTTTTTGAAAGGATTAATCCCGATGTAAATCTGCTAATAGATCAAATTAGAAATCATTTACATACATATCCTACTAGTCCACGACATCAGAATCCCCATCATCAAACTTTAGGATCCATTAAACCTTCATGGTCTTGTATAAAAACAGACTGGATTATTAATTGATGTGTCCTTTAAGGAAGAAGACCTCTTAGTGGGATATGCTTTCTTACTTTACTCAGTAGACCAGACAAAGTTTATGGACATCGCGGCAGGTTCGAATTGGGCAACATCAGCTATCTATGCAGAAACTCAAGCATTTTTAAAGGAAAGCAACTGGCTATCAAACAATATACTATCTAGTGTCATAATACCAACTGATTACAAGCATTTACCGGATATCGTTAACAACAAAAACTCAAAGGCCCCATGGACAACAATGAATACAATAGACAAGGCAAGGAAAGTATTAGTAAATCTTCCTCAATTGCAGGTTCAGTACATTAACAGGAAATATAATACAACAACGGACTCAATGGTAAGGAAGGCAAGAATTCAACTCATCCAACAAATGTCAAGAATCTACGACAACAAGTCCATAAGTCCACTATTCTATGTAATATTTCGAATAAGCAAAAAATTGCTAGTCTGTTGTATTATATTAATTACTTAATTTAGAAAATTTAACCTTTGCATAAAAAATAAATTATAATAAAATTTATATTAAATTATAGGTGGGTATATGAAGGTGGTAGATACAACAAGGATTGCTTTAGACATAGGCGTTTCCCAGTGATTATGTACCCCTTTTAGTTTACTAACATAAATGATAAAGTTATTACAATAAAAGGGAAAACCAAATGAAAGATAGTAAATAGTAAAATCATTGAAATCCCTATAGTGATTTGGTGTTGGACACACACATTTTCCCTCGTTAAAATCTTGGCTAGGAAAATTCATAGGGATAAAATTAACCTTGATGAATGAAAAAAAGTACAACGCCATAAGTCTTGAAGAAGAGTCTAAAGATAAAAGTGTAAGGATAAACAAAACACTAATAATTTTCCAGTAACCTAAGAATTCTTCGTTCTCCATTGGTACCCAATCAGTTGTCTTTTAATACTATATATAGGTCCACAAGCAAGTTGTGAGATTTGAGCATCTATGTTCGTAATAAAACTATCAAAATAGGTTCCTGATCCCTTTTAACAATGACAAGATTGCATACCGTCTGCTCTCTTGATAATCTAGCTATCTTGTACATTTGCTCAAAATCACGTCTATTTTTATTGTTGTAACTTGTTTTTCGCCCCCGCCCGTCGGCTTTATTTATCTTCGTAGGTAGGTAATATTCATTTTCCAATTTCGTTGTGACCTTCTTTGCAATATATATTTTTCCTCTATTGTTTTATTATTTTGCGGTATCATATGGCCTTCTCTCTTGTCAGTTTTTCTAGTGACACTGGAGTTTACTTCCGAGCTGGCAACTTTATTGTCTTGTTCGCTTGGACTTACAAAGGCATGCTCGTAACTTTTTCTTGGGTCGTACTTGTCTATGTAGTTGATGTACCCTTCACTAGTCACATATAACATCTTCCCCGTATTCGTATCCAGGCATATATGGTGCGATATTCCGTATTGACTGTGCACTTGTCTCTTGTTGTATATATTTTTTCGGTCAGAGGTCCGCATATGGGTTTCGAGGTGCATCTCTTTCTACTGTTGCTACAAAAGTTATTTCTCGGATGTTTCGAGGTGCTTTGCTGGGACCAGATTTTCACTACACCATCTTTGCATATTAGTAACAAAAATTTGCAACAGCTTCTAAGTCGTTACTAATTAGCAACTAAATTAGTAACGACTATAAAATTAGTAACGGTTGTGAGCCGTTATGAAATTTGCAACAGCTATATAGTTGTTAAATTCGCAACGACAGACTAAACCCCCTGTGCGACCTGCTCGTGTGCAAGGCAACACCAGCTGTTTTGGTTTAATTGGACAAAAACACTTTGGCTATGTTTCCGCCCAAATATTTGTTTTGATAATAAATAGAAAGATAATTTCACCCCTTTTTTCCACACAAGCGGGATTCTTCCCTCTCTAACTTTTTGTACGATTTTTTCTCAACCACATACCTTATTTCCCTTATCTTTATCCTTTTTTTAGACCTAGATTTAAAAATTGCCTGAAGAAACTCATCAATACGGCCATCAATACTCATCAACTGGAGCTGCGTATAAGTAGAGGTCATTTAATTCTGGACCTGGTATTTAATCTGTTAGATTGAGATTTAGGTATGGTATCATTTTTATAGTTATAATGGCTTTCACTTGTTTCATCTTTTCAGTTGGAAGCACAAATCTTCATCACTCTGCTAGATATTTAGGTATAATTTCTTCTTTCTTCTTTTACTGATTTGCTATATCTAATGGTTTTGGTTTCAGAAATTTTAGGTTTTATTTAGGGTCAGTTGATTTGTTGTGAGATCTGGTTGTTTATTAGGTTTGGATTGTTCCGAGATTTGGATGTTTGATGATTGTTTATTTTTTAGATGGTGTTGATTTGATTTTATAAATTTCCTCATTTCATTCTCTGTGAGATGTTTTTTATTTTTGATTTCACTTTTATACTTGTATAAAATTAAGTACTTCAAATACAATTTCCTGCAATATGCTAGCAAAAATTCTGAAGCTTTAATCAATTTTATAAAAACTTAAACTTCAGCTCCATATTTTGTGTCTTAAACTTGAGTTCTATGTATGAATAACAACACAGGAAAAATAAGTATTTGATAGTTAACTGTGATATGATTTGATGTGGCTTCCTAACATAGATATCTTCTTTACTAATCACCAGCATAGGGTAATGAACTACGATAAGGGATGGATGAGTTGTGCCCGTAAATCTTCTCGATACATACAAGGTGTAGGGTCATTCATAGAATTTGTGAATAAATATGGTGGTGGGAGTACTATATTTTCATGCCCTTGTAGACACTGCAAGAATGGTAAAGGATTACAGTCACTTGGTGAAATTTCATTTCATTTGCTAAGAAATGGTATTGATTTGACGTATACTATGTGGCATTTTCATGGGGAAGCTTAGTAGTAACTGAGAGTGTAAGACATGCAATTGAAAATATAAGAGGAGATGTAGCTGAAAATGTAAGACATGTAGATGATGATGTAGAAGTTTTAAATGATAATGTAGGAGATGCAGCTGACAATGCTAATCATATTATCGAACCTGTTGTAGAAGATCTAGATGAGAATGACAGACTGCATAGTAGGGTTCACATTGATGCTGGAACCTAGAACCTTTCGCAGCAAGAAACGTAAGTCTGTAATATACCGTGCTAGAGAACCTTTGTATGATAAATTCCATTAGGAAAGATAACACTGTTTGCTGCTACAAAATGAATGACATTAAGACCCAATATGGAATGTCAGGCAATGGTGTCACTACATTGTTATAACTGATGAAGGAGTTGCTTCCGGAAGAAAACACACTGCTATCTAAGTACCCTGACGTAAAGAAGATGATCCAAGAATTAGGGATGAACTATATAACTTATGATGCTTGCATAATTGATTGCATTTTATATTGGAAGGATAAAAGTGCATTGGTTAGGTGTCATGTTTGTCAAGAATCTAGATATAAGTCAGTTTTCAATGAGGAAAGGCAACTTACCAAGGTTGCTCAAAAGACGCTTAAGCATTTTCCATTGATTCCAAGGATGAAGAGGTTGTACAATGTGGAATGGATAGCAGAGGCAATGATTTGTCATTCTATAGCTCAGTTATGTATTGATGTTATGCGTCATCCAATGGATTCTTCAGCCTGGCGATGTGCGGATAACTTTTGCCCGTAGTTCGCTAAGGAACCACAGAATGTTACCCTTGGGATATCAACGGACGAGTTCAACCCGAGTGGATGTTTCGGGGCAAGTCACAGTTGTTGGACGGTAATTGTACAACCCTACAATCTACCTCCTTCCATGTGTATGAAGAGGGAGTTCTCTATGTTGGTATTGTTGATATCAGGCCCTAGAGCACCAAGTAAAAAATTGATGTCTATTTAGAACCTTTAATAGAAGAGTTAGTATTGCTATGGAATGAAGGTGTACTGACATATGACAGCTTTAAGAAATCTGAATTTGTCATGAGAGCAAGGTTGTTATGGGTTATTCATGATATTCCGGCATTAGGTAATTTATCTGGATGTGTAACTGATGGTTTTGTAATAGTGGTAAATAAAGTATCGTTCGCTCGGACTTGTGAAGACTGATTTTAGATTTAATAAACTAATTTTAAACTAAAATTATACACAAAATATAATATTCACAAATACTGAGGTTACGGATTTCACCATTAACCAATTAAAGTGATTCAAACTAATCAATATTCATGCAATTCTTACACTTAATTTGATTCTAAAATATTGCAACTAGTAGATTTTCAAAATAACAATTGTATAACAAAAGCATGGAACATCTAAAACCTAGGCCAAGCATATACCATTTAACGAAATCATAACTGCTTAATAAAAATCATTAAATCAATTGTTAACAAAGGAAAATAATCATAAAAGAAATTACAAAAATCAATTAAAATAGAAATATACCACTTTTCTTGGAACAATGGATTCCTCTATCACCTCAGCAAAGGGGTTTATCTCCTCATGTTGAAAACACTCTCAAAATACTCATTCATTGCTCAAGAAGGTGTTTACAAATGGTGAAAAAGAGTGAAAATAATGAAAACAGTGAGTTTGCAACGTTTATAAACGTTACAGACTCATTGTTACAGAGGGATATATGTTTCTTGAAGATAAATGTTGCAAATGAAGATATCCGTTGCAAAGTTAAAAGCTTTAGCAACAGAATCTTCAAACTTTTCGCCACGGAATCTTCAACCTTTTTGCAACGAAATCTTCAGCTTCTTCATCATGAGAAATTTCTGAATTTTTGATTTGGTGATTTTGACCTCCCAGCACCCCTTCAATTGATCTCCCATCACCTCTTTATATACTACAACCCCTAATATCTTCAATACTCCTCCAAATCTCTTGACAATAAAAGAAAATCCCGAGAATATTTTTTTCTCTCTCGGCTATTTTAATTCTCGGTGATTCTATTTCTTATAACTGATTTTTGTTTCTTTGTTTGAACACAAAACTAATACGCTATTGTCTTCTCCAGCTCGAGATGTGATGTCTGAATCTTTAACAGCACAAACCGGAGAGAATATCACTTTCCTGATTCTCTGCAAACACTTACTTCACGAGATTTTGAAGAGTTTAAGTTGGGAACAAACTTCTCTACTTTAGGAAAGAGTATAACCGTGTTTAAACTCCTTGAATATCTCCAACAATAAATCCCAGATAACACAGTTAGAAAAAGATATTCTCCCGCCAAATTTTTAAATTCAAATTCAAACAAGGTGGTGCCCCGAACCAAAATACGGGTGCCTTTATTATTTCCTGGTGGGTGCCTTTATCAAAAAAATTTGGGTGCCTTTAAAACTTTTTAAGCCCAATTTTTCCACAATTATTTATTTCCCAAAAATACCTACAATTACATAAAATGACACAATTAATACACAATCGAGCTTTAACAATATACAAATTAAGAACAAATTAGACACATAAATGTGTCTATCAGTAACCCATGGGTACTTAGCTTGTCATAATTGTAAAGAAGGAACTCGTTTTGACTATCTACCATTTAGTAAGAAAATATGTTATATAGGACACCGCAGATGGATACCTGTGAAACACAAGTACCGAGGTGATAAAACAAATTTCGATGGAGTGGTAGAGCACGATACATCTCCATGGCCACTAACTGGATTACAGTTTCAAGAGATGCTCTAATATGAAAACCAAACCAGGGAAAGGGAAACAACCGGCAGAAACAAGTAAGAAACGTAAACAAAAAGGAAGAGGACAATGAAGTGAATGTGGGAGCTGATGCAGAAGAAGAAGTTCAGGACCACTCGCTGTTTCTCGAAGGTATATTCTATATGATTTGCCGAATTGGGGTTCAAATGCCATCCAACATATTACAGACGGTATGCACACAGAGAAGAACATTATTGAGTATCTTATTAACACTATAATGGGAAACAACAAGTCGAAAGATAGTCCTAGTGCACGTAAAGATTTGAGATCCATAGGGATTAAAAGGAAATTATGTTTAAAAGAGGATGATGTGACTGGTAAAACAACAATGCCTGACGGTGCTTTCGCCATGACAAGAAAGGAGAAAATTGCTTTTTGTACAATTCTGAAGAACTTAAGGGTGCCGAGTAGTTTCTCTTCCAATCTTCACAGCTATGTCAGTATTAATCCTCCAAAGCTAAAAACTTTAAGTCTCATGATTACCACGTCTTCATGCAGTATTTGCTGCCATTGTTGGTTCGTACAACCACTTCAATGCCTAAAGATCTAAAAGTTGCTCTTCTCTGGATTAGTATATTCTTAAGGATTCTGTGTGCAAAGGTTATCAACAGAGGACATCTTCTAAAAGATAAACTAGTCTTGTGGAAGCAATTTGTATGCTAGAAAAACATTTTCCTCATTCCTTCTTTGTTATAAGTATCCACCTGATGGTGCATTTGGCCGATGAAGCTTTAATTTGCAGCCCGGACAGATTTAGATGCATGTATCCCTTTGAAAGGTAAAATCTACATCTGACTTTGTTTTTCAATGTATAAAATGATAATTGTATTGAGTTTTGAACCCTTTCTTACTGTTCTTTGTAGGCCAATGAAGGGTTTCAAAGTAATGGTGCGCAACAAAAGGTACATTGAGGGGTCCATTGCCAGAGGGTACACTACGCGAGAAGCTAGTTTATATTGCATGGAGGAAATGTCAAACAATGGTGAAGGTACTCACAAACATACTCGACCAGCCTTTTTAGATGATGATGATGAGTTTGCTGATGGGATGCCATTAAGTAGAGCCAAGGATATTATATTAACTATGGTACAGTTTGAACAAGCTCGCAACTGGATCCTATTTAAGTATTTTGGTTTATATGACTGGAAAAGGTGAAGCTTTTTAGTTTCAGGGAGTTAAGTTGTTGTTTGATTATTGGGTTTATCGATCTGAATATTCTTGTATTTTTTTTTATTGCAGGAAGTATGATGCGTATGTTAGATACCACAAGTCTCACTGTCAGAAAAATCGTACATCCCAGCCTCCCTCAAAGAGTTTTTTATTATGGTTACGCGACGAGGTAATGTGAACAACTGAATTGCTTTATAGTAAAACATGCTGATGATTTTGGTTTTGAACTGACTTACACGTATTCATCGACAGTTGTTAGAAGCCAACGATATTGATTCAAGACTTTGGCGACTAGTGCAGGGACCTCTCTTCAAGGCATCGTATAATAAATACTAAGTAAATGGATTTGTTTTTCATCAACAAGATTACGATGACCAAATGGTATTCCAAAACATCGGTGTGTTGATGAGAGCAATTACGAGACATAGAGCGAAGTCCACGGACATAAATTACATCGAAGCAGAAGTAGTCTATTATGGAGTCATTAAGCAGATTATCAAGTTAAACTACATGGAATTTAAAGAAACAATATTCTATTATGATTGGGTCAGAGTTGAAGATAATACTAATGGGTGCACGGTTGATTCAAGCTCATACTTGATAAAGGTTAACTTGTCTTAGCTGAAAAGTATTGATAGAGTGCAGGATGAACCCTTTATCATTGAATCTGAGGCAACCCAAGTATTCTACTCAAAGGATCTTTCTGTTGAGGGATGGTCTGTGGTTTTATATACTCCGAAGCGATTAACTTCCTTAGTAGATTATATTAAAGTTCCCACTGCTTATCAGTTTGTGCTTATTGAGAATGAGATTTTAGAAAAACTTATATGTGTCGATTCGGTAGTTTAAAATGATATGACTACCACCTTGTCTATTTTGCAGTTTTATCATTGGCATAATCTGAATACATTTTGCTTATTTAAGAAGTTCCATTGTTATGTTTATTTACATTATGACATGGTTGTTATACGTTTTATGTCAATCACATTATGATATTGTCAGTTTACAGGTTATTATGGCATCAGAAGTGGAGGTAAATGAAAATGGACTTCCCGTTTCCTCCAATGCAACAAAACTTAGCCACCGTAAGGGCGCATTGAATCATACTCATGTGCCTGTTTCGTACAAAATCTGGAATCATGTGCCTTAGAAGTACAAAGACGATGTTTGGAATGAACTAAAGGTACAACATTTATCCTAACTCTGATTTCTGTTCACAATAGTGTTAACTGTGTTTTAAGGGAGTTACAAATATATTAAGCAATTAGATTTGTTTTTTCAGAGAATATTTGATTTACCTGAGACTTCAGAGATAACTCTGGTAAATTCGATGGATGATCTATGGAGGAGGTTTAACCATGAGCTACGA
Source organism: Papaver californicum (assembly GCA_023531435.1). Lineage (NCBI taxonomy): Eukaryota > Viridiplantae > Streptophyta > Magnoliopsida > Ranunculales > Papaveraceae > Papaver > Papaver californicum. The sequence goes on from JAJJMC010001317.1 coordinate 2,190,514, forward strand.
GTAGAGTATTATGATTTATATACTACTCACGGAGAAAAGATTAGTAATACTTATGCAAATGTAAAAGCAGAAGACTGGTTAACATTTTTTGAGCATGAAAACAATGAAAAAGCATCTCAAAGTAGAGCTGATCATAAGAGGAAAAATAACTATATGAAAACTCTCATACCTCCGATCGCAAACCTCATAGCTTGGTGAAAGCTGAACTGGTATGTATAGTTTAGTTTTTATAATGCTTCATTTTAACTCTTATTGACAATGTTCATATTCAACGACTCACTATATTTGTTTGTTAAGAGAGCGAGAATCCTGGAGTAGAAGTCGGTACCTCCGATGTGTGGGTAAAAGCTCATACACAAGAGGGTTGGGGAATTTTACCTAGTGGGCGGCATACTTTGTAAGTCAGCTTTTTTTTTCCATTTGTAACATGTCTTTTTAAATTGTACATCTACTCGTTATCGTGATTTATAACTTTCAGAATGTTATGATCGACACTACCGACCGAGCTTCAGAAGAAGCAACAAGAAATCAAGGAGTTGCAGGATGCGGGTACTCTGCCAAAAGATATAAATGCATTGACTGAAGCATTTGGAGAGGATTATAGGGGACGGGTCTGTGTTGTTGGTCCTGTTTCTCGTACACAAGTTGATAATTCTGCTCCTGCACGTGCTAAAGTATATGAACTGAAGTCTAAGGATGTAGTTCTTAAGCATACGGTGGATGAAATAGGTGGTAAGATGGAGGTTCTGATCGACGGGTTTGGAACATTATGTCATGTTGTGAAGGATATTCAAGATGCAATTTTATCATCATTTGTTGCGTCGAACAGTTCACATGCTCAGGGGTGTTCATTTGGTCATGAAGCTGCTTCACCTCCTCACACAAGTTCACCTGCTAACTTAAGTTCACCTGCTGATAAAAGCATAATTTACATGTTTATAGTGTCAATTCCATACTAGTTTTAACTATAATTCTTGCATATTATCTTGTTATTAATTTTTTTTCTGTTTTATTTGTTTCTTTAGGTAAATCATCTGAAAAGCAATGGAAAATGGTGTTGAAAAGAGCTAAAAAGAGAAAAAAAGTTTATTCCGGAGTGAAACTGAGAAGTTGGAGCTGAAAAGTACACTTTTGGAGTGGAAATCCAGAAGCATTTATGGCTAGGAATTCTCCAAATCTAGTCGTACAACAAGTTGAAGAAAGGGCCAAGTTTCATATCCACTTATGGCTATGAAAACATCAAAACCTAGCCCTAGAACTGGGAAATATTGAGAGATTCGTCAGATTTACTGTTGGGAAATCATTTCGACCAATCCGTAAAAGGAGTAATGTTTGATAGAAATATCAGGATCAGATCTACGACTAGGAAATCATCTCAACCCAGCCGTAGACAAGTTGAAGTGTTGAAACATGAATTCCAGATTCACTTACGGTTGAGTCTAGCCATCCAAGCTAGCCGTAAAATTTTATGAAGATATATGAAGATTTTGAAGACACCATCTTTTAAAGGACGAAGATACGAAACCAATGCAAAAAGAATGAGGTCAATCGGACGTCAAATAAAGGAGTTATAACCAAAGCAGTGAAGGAAGAAAGTGAGTTCCAGACTCAGTTACGGCAAGGAAATCCAAAAACCTAGCCGTAAATGACTCTGGAATTGGCCAAAACATCTATTTCACCTACGGTTGGGTTGTGGGAGGAAATCTAGCCGTAACCAAAAGTCTTTTGTGCGAAATTGGACTTCTAAAAAGAGAAAAACCGGTCCCGGAAGGATTCTAAGCCCTAGATATCATGAGTACTATATAAGGAGACTCCCAACATATTATGAAGACACATTATAGAACCTTTTACACAACTTTGCAAGTCTTGGAGGAAATCAACAACACAAGGAGCAAAAAGCTAGGGTTTGAAGCGATTTCATCGTAACGAATTCCCTTACTCTTATGTATATTATGGATCCATGAGTAGCTAAAAACCTAATTAATTGAGGATGAATTCTAAGTTCTAGACATGATTTGAGTTATTATATATGAATCTATTTTGAAGTTCTTCACATGATTTTCATTTGTTTTTACTAATATGAATGTTCATACTTGATTGATAGATTGTTTAGGTGGCCAAATAAATTGATTTGTGATTTAATCTAAAGCTAGTAAGAGTTGGGTATCCGTAATTGTATCATAACATCTTATCTAAATAGAGAACGTGAGACCTTACAGAGGGATTCTGCGGAGCAATCGCGTGTAAGAACAACACTAGAAAGTAGACCGAGCATACTGAGTCTAACTACTAGGATCGAACCTAAATTCACAAAACTTAACGCATTTGATTGAGTTACATCTTGTAAGCGAACCTCAAGGTGGCTCAGTTGGATAGAATCTGGTGACTAACCGTACCTGTTACCCGGTGATATTAGGAGTTTTGGGGATAACTAAGCATACCTGCTATTATACGGTTGGTGATAATATGTTATGAATGAATATTATATGAGTATACTAACTCAATGATTATTTAGTAATGAAGAAGGATTTCTCGATCATATTTCTCTCCGTTGCTTGCATCTTAATCACTTTTAATTGCCTTGTTAGTTAATTTCAACCTTAAACAAACCTCCTTGTGTGACATTTGATAACTAAAACACCTCACTCCTCGTGGGAACGAACTCTATTACTATTATATTATTTTTTATTAAAATAGAAAATAAGAGAATTAATTTGTGCACCTATCATGCATCACCTGCTAACTTAAGTTCTCCTGGTGACAACATATCTCTAGCTCGATCGACAACAGGTTCTGGTATGCAGCAGTGTTCATTGCTTAACATGGAGGGTGAAGTCATCGTAACTGGTAAACTTTGTACTAGTGCTTTAGGAAAAATGGTTCACGGCTCGCCCATACCATCTACTCTTGCAAATGTGTTGCTAGATCACATTCTCATTCCAACTAAATTGATCGTAAAAGCTAACAAACTTGCGACGACCTCTCAAGATGTTGGAATTGGAGGATTTGTCGTTCATCCAAAGATGTGAATCAAATATGATTAGAAGGGTGGATCTATATTTTTGGAGATATGTTATGCTTCATGGATATCTTGGCCATCATCTATAACGAATACAAACGACTAACATAAATGACTTTTATCTTTTTTTGCTTATGTTTTCGCTTTTGTACTTATGCTGAATACGTTGACATGTAATCCCTTATGCAGCTGTGTATAAGGAAGACTCTTACGCACTTGTGCTTATAGGAGACTTTTATGCAGTTGTGCATAAGTATTTTACAGTCTACCTGAAAACAACTTTAATATATATAAATCATTTTACTTTTAAATCCCCTTGTTTCTATTTCTATTATTGTAAGTATGTGTGGTTGATGTTATGTTATATATGATTGGGTGGTGACTCTAGTTAAGGCCAATTGAAGCACAAGTAAACATCCGAATTTCAAATTTCGTAACTGCAGTTAGCCGTTGCTACCAAATTCAGCAACAATTCTGAGCAGTTGCGAATTTTGTTTGGTTGAAACCGTTGCGAAGCTGAGAAAAACACACTTTCTCGTTGGAAAACCGTTGCGAAATTTTTTATAACGACTTGTGGGACGTTGCAAAAAACTGCAACATCATGTTTTGCAACGGCTGCCTACCATTGCAAGTCCTGCTTGTAACTGCACAGAGCCGTTACTAAACCCTAAAAATGGTGTAGTGTTTTGTTGTTTTTCGAGTGGTGGTGACTCCGTTAAAACTTTCTAGTGCAGGGTGCAACTATTGCTTAGTGGTACGTAAAGATTTTTCGGGTGCCGACGTAGATATCGCTTAGCAGATCCCGTAGCTAAATAAACTTTAGTGAAATTAAAAACTAGTGCTGACTATATCTCTGGTATACAGATTGCACATGCTGATCTTAGTTTTTCAAGGTTCCTCTAAGATGACCTCCGGTCTGGATCATCTCGAAGGATGTATCTACACGCTTTCGGAGTGTTACCTTGTATTTTCATACATAAAATTATGGTATTTTGGAAAACACATTTTTCTTGCATGAATAAGAATAGTAACAAAACAGTTGATAGTTTTTTTGTATGAATTCTTAACTAATTTGACTGTGATCTTCGTGTGAGTTTTCATGTATGTGTTTATCAAACATAAAACTCACAAAACAACTTCTCTTATCGTGATCTTTTTGAAGTAAACTACGTATGGTAAAAACTATTGGAAAAAAAATTTATACCTATAATAATTGCTGAACAAAAAAAAATTAACTGCTGCAAGATAACAAGCGGAACGTAAAGACTTAAGGAATCAGTAAAGAAAACCAAATCAACATAACTAACAAAGAACTTTTTCCCGATTGTATAAGGTTGAGTCGAAACTCCCCTTAGTCCACACAAAATATAACTGAAGAAAAGCTAACAACCACACCCAAGTAGAGATAATCTTATTATGAAGCTAAAACATAAGTAAAGAGACATAACATAAAGAACTTACACTTCGTTAAGAAAATCTTTAATTTAGGACCCTTAACATTGAGGCTAAGATTGCATACTTATAGGCTTTGGAAGACACCTCCTCAATGATTCGATGTTCCTTAAGAGAGTATATTTTTTAGTTAAGTTACATACATTATAGATATTCCTATACTTAGCACTTGAGATTTGACATTTATAATAATAATAAACTAGCATTTTGGGCTTATGAGAATAAATGGAATATGGTATCTACAATTTTTCTAATGGTTTGGATGGTTTTATAGCATTGTGAAAACTTTGAATGTTCGTTTGGTTTTGGTGAACCCTTGGACCAAGCCACAAGCCGTTACTTCAAACCAATTAATATAATTCATTAGATTATTCTATTTACAATCGTTAGATCTTGACCCAACATAAACTCTACATGTTTATTAGAACTTTCATGTGCTTAGAATTAAAAGGTTGCAGATATAAAGAGTTTTAAGAATCAATTATTGTTATTACGACATGTTTATTCAAAGAGTACCTAAAAACCAAAAAAACTAATATGTTTTATTGTTAATGGTTTTTAAGAACCAACAGTTTTACACATAAATGTCTCAGCTCATTTTTGCACAGAGCCGTTTATGAAATTGTTTTATACGATTTCAGAAACTTATAAAATGTTATCAGAAACTTATAAAATGTTACCCTAAGTTTAGATTCTGGTTTCATCCAAAGTCGTACTATGTGCAGTCCAATCCCCACACTAAAACTTCACTAGGCACCGTGTCTGTTGTGGGATGGGGTTTGAAATATTTTATGGTAATAGGATGAAGGTTAAGAGCAAGGTTATGGAGTGAGAATACTGACCCAAATCGAGAAATTTGTCAAATTTGATCAAATTTGAGCCCTTTTTCCTCAATTCTTTCAAATACTTTTGATCGAAGAAGTGGAGGACAATCTACATTAGACGGGCGATGCTCAACCGTCCAATGAGAAACGACTGATATTCCCTTGTCTAAATATCTTTTTATATTATTAAACTCCTAAAACGCAAATTCTACCTAGGCTAGTTACTATTAAAATAGCTAACTATTTAACTGGACGAGTAATGATCACCCATCCAAATAAAATTCTTTTTTCAATTAGGAGATCATCACCCGTTTAGTATGTTCTTTCCCTTTCTCAAGGTGTAAATCTCACTCCTTCAAATGAATCCTTATTTATTTTTTTAAAAATAGAATATTTTAACATTCTATCCCACATCCCTTGTTCTAAAACCTGCCAAAAATATTACGTAAATCTTTATAAAAGACATACGCTATTTAAAATTACAGCGAGCTATATTCAAATTGTTATCGTCGTAGTGTTTGCTCAAAAGCTAGAACTAAAGCCCGTTATAGCCGCATTTTTGGCATTCACCATTGCCATCGTTTTGAGCATACCTATACATAATGCGAGGATTGAACCTGGAACTAGAAGAGCTTGTGGTAGACTACAGATGCAATGAATGCTTTATTGCTACACAATTTGCAATTAGAAATAATAACATGTAGCTTCATGCAAAGAGGGTAAATAAGACGCATGTGGGAAGTTTTATTTCCAAGCTTGAACAGCCCCGCACTATCATGTCGCTTCATCCACTGCCATGATAATTTGAGTCCCAATGCTGTGGCTGTGATTAAACCCATCCCAATCCACTAAATCTAATAGATCATGCCAATGCCAATGCCAATGCACATCCCAAACTAGGATAACCCAAACGTCACTGCTGATCACAAATTTAACAGGCTTCTTTTTGCTTTCACACGCTGCTGTCTTCTTCACTCACGTCTCAATCCCATAATATAGTAGTTTGATTGTTATACCACACGCACATGCCAATATTGCGGGCCATGTCATTCTCTCATTGCTTAGTCAATACCCCAAATGAACAACTATTTATGCTTCTCAATAGTTGCACACACAATCAAACAAATGGCAAAATCCCCATCAACAATTGAAACTAGTAGGAAAGACGCAACATTTGATTTATACGCGTCTTGGGATCACTAGTTAAGAGGGTATTTCGATACCAAAAATAGAAATCAATTTCAAAAATCAGAAACAAAAATATATTTTGTATCATGAAAGATTAATTTTTTTACATAAAAAATCAATATAAAATTATGCATCTAAAATTTTAAATTGATTTCTGATTTTTAGTTTTTAGAAATCGAAAAACAACTTTAAAATAGTACCTAAATATGTTATAATCGTTCCACTTATTGATATGCTTAAATTGGAAGGATAGTCTTGTTTGACCTAGCGGATAATGCTGTTTGGCCTCGGGTTGCGTACGTTCTACTTATTGCCGTTACAATTATAATCTGGCACCTGCCTTTCACAAAAACGACGAATTCCTAGTCGTACTGAGTCACTGACTTGTCCAGCACAAAAGGAACCATACTCATTGTTTTATTTTTTATTTTTTCTTTTTAACTCCAGCAATTGACTCAAATTGACCGAGTTTGGATAGACTAGGCGTTTTGACTAATTAAGTAAAAAGACCGAAATAACTCTTACTTTGTCGATTCTCACAGCTCAGATTTTAATAAAGATCTGAGAGAGAGTTGATAGACGTGCCTTAATTTAGATCATCAATGGCGAAGAAACACACTGAAGAAGAAGAAGATATCACTTGTAAATCTGAAACCCTAGATTTCAGAGTTCTGACCTCGAATGGATTTAGGGTTTCTTCTACTTCACTCGTAGAAGATAATACTATCTGTAAAGATGTTTGCATGGAAATCATTATTCCCATTGGTTTTAGTAATTGTTTTGGTCATTTTTGAAGAACGAATTTCAATTCCTTCTTGTAAAGAAGAAATCATTTCTAATGAGGAAGATTTTGTTAGAGATGAGGAAAGGCCTGATGATGTTAGAGTTATGATGGTGGCTAATTTGTTATTAATGGGATCTGATGATGCTGGTTATATCAATAGTTATTTCAGATATTCTTATATGGCTAAATTTTTCAGGGTATGATTTCTTTCTATGTTCAGATTTTACTTGTTTATTTTATCAAAAAAAGAAAAGAAAAAGATTGTACTTGTTTTGGATTTTGATTTACTTTTAGTATTTTGCCTCTTTTGTATTCATAGTTTTAGCTATTTCAAGAAATTAGAGAAACATAGTTGGCCGAGTTAGTTGAAAGCATTGCAAAAATGTGAGATAAGCATAATCTCATCAAAATTTAATTGACTTTTTCAGTGGTTTGCAGCTTGAAATTTAGAGTCTGGTCTGCGAAATAATCTAGAAATTAGGTCATCAGTTTGCTGCTTTGCATATCATTGCATATGTAATTTGAGATGTCAAGATAGCTAGTGATAGTTAGTTGATCTCTACTTTGGTCAAATTCGGAAGCAAACGTATCAGGGGTTCCCTTAGAGCCAGCAACTTTTACTTTGGAATTTACAGTGTTGCGAGTCTTGTGACATATCTATTCTGTATGCAGTTAAATTTAAAATGACCGGATACTAATATAACTTCAGGTCCAGTTGTTGAAATTCTTGGAGAGCTAAGTTGATGTTTTTTCTATTTTGTTTTGTTAATCAGAAATTATTTGAATTGAAGCCTGATACTTAAAGTTTTAAAGATGTTTGACTGTAACAGATGATATGTTTCATCAAATTTAGTAAACTTAAAGGTTTTTTCAGTAGTTTGCAGCTTGAAATTTAGAGTCTGCTTGGCAAAATAAATTAGAAAGTAGTCTTCAGTGAGTTTAAGTGTTTTTTTTCTTGTTTTTTCTTGCCGTTCTTTTCTTATCTCCTGCGGTTTAGCATAATGTCTACATATTCGGATATTCTAGCTTCTAGATTGCTTTGTATTTCATCTTGTATGTGAATCGCTAGTGATTGTTTATTAGTTGTTACTTAGGTCAAATTCTTAAGGATAAAGTAACACCTATTCCACTTAAAGTCCTCGAGTTTTATGTTAGAGTATGTGTATCGGGACGGGTCTGTTCCATACTTGATTCAAGACAAACAGAGACGAAATAACTAAGTTGTTCCTTTAAGTTAATTCTTGGAGACCTAATATAAGTGTTTTTGTTTGTCGTTGTCAATCAGAAATCATTTGAAAGACTGAAGCCTGATATGCTTATAGTATTGGGAGATGTTTCGGCGAGAGGGTCGGAGTTAACAAACAATAAATGGTTATCGGTGCTTCAGCAATTTCAATGGATGTTGGGTCCGTTTCTTAGCCTTCCAATGCATATTGCTGTTGGTGATAGGGATATTGGAGAATGCAGCAAATTAAATGCTAAATTTGTTAGTCGGATAAGTAGTAGTCTGCCAGGATTGGATAGTGCTGGTTGTGGTGCTTTCGAGGTGAGTAATATAAGCTTTGTTTCACTCAATGCTGTGGCTATGCTTTGTGGTAACAGTGATTTAAGATCTAGTGTCGAAAGAGTGATAGAGAGGGAACATTTGGATGTGAAAACCCATAGCAAGGATTTAGCAGAAGGAGTAAGTGAGACTAAAAAGGTGGAGAATAAATTTACTAACTTGGGTTGGAGAGAGAATACTCTGTCATCTCGTTCCGGTCCTGTACTCTTACTACACTTTCCGCTGCACAGAACAAATAGCAACGGTGGAGCAATCAATGTTCTTAAGAGAACCCATTCAACCAAGTCATATGGCATTTCAAATTCTGTTGGAAATAGGTAGGTTACTTGTGTCAGTTGTAAATTTTCTTCTTATTGAATTTCATGAAATCTGTATTTTTTAGTCAATCAAAATAATTCTATTCACTTTTTTTTCTTCTTTTTTTCCTTTTGCGTTATGGCTTAAATCAGTCGAGTGACTTACTCATGATTGAACTTAACCAAGGTCCTTGGAATCTAAAGCTCCTTCAGTAGTTGCGTTTCTTGTATTGGGTCTCTGCCGTCTAGTCAGGAAATCATTAGGTGTTTGGATATGATTTGAAATTGGAAGCTTTTTAAAATGAGAAGCTATAGTTCAAAGAAGTTATATCATGTAATTCTTGTTTCGAACCTATTGCACTTATGTTGTTCGTATTACTTTGTTTTTAAGAGACAGAAGATTCACACAAGACTTTCCCTGACTAGATCATAAACATATAGAATAAGAAGCAGTAATACCACACGGAAGTAGCTTATTTGTGATAACTTCTAATGTCGATTGTGTTTGATGATGTGGAGTGTGTGTATATAGTTGAGCACGACACTATACTTTTTTTATGTTACGTCACCTGTTAGATTGACCAATCACCCTACTTCTTTTGCTTATTACAGATTTTTTTTTTTAATATAGGTGATATTTCTGAATCTCTTAAGTGTTGCACTGCTCGTCTTGTTTCTACTGTCATTTGAGTATATGTTTATTTTAAACACATGTAACCCGCATGTGGTGACCTATTATATGCTCACAGTTTGTCATATTCGATTTCATCCCAGCTCTCACCATATTAGGAGTAACAGCTTGTTTGGTCATACTTTTCCTGATTTTTTGTTTTTGATTTTGCAGAGGTTTCTTTGGAACAGGTCAATATGAGTTGATGCAGACTGTACCCCCAAATGCAACTGAATACATCTTCCAGGCTCTCAAGCCAAGGTAATCAAATTTATTTGAAGAAAACTACTACATCTTCAATTTACGTTCCTGTATTCTTCCATCGTCTCCTTTTTTCATAATTTTCCCACTGCTTAATTCATAAAAAGCAAAAAGGAAGATCCTTTTGTATGGCACTCATCCTCGGCAGTGTCAGAGCCAGGATTCCATGTAGGGGTGGGGTGGGGGAAGAATTACATACTCTGTGCCGGTAAACAAGAGATTAAAGGGCAATGTTAAGGGATAAATATAACTTTAGGCATTGGGAAACTTTGGAGCCAGTTTGCAAGTGGGGGCAACTGATCCCACTTGTCCCTATTTGGCTCTGTCCTTGATACTCGGTTATTACACATAGAAAATGGCAGTAGAGTGATACAGGGGCGGAGCCAAGTAAGGGCAAGTGGGGTCAGTTGTCCCCACTTGTCAATTGACTCTAAAGCTTCCCCAAATCTAAACTTAAGGATATCCCTTAAACTTATCTTGTATCTCTTGTTTTCCCCCAAAAAACAGATTTGCCCCCTCTTACCTAGAATCGTGGCTCCGATACTGGATTGCGAGCCTGTTTTCTATGTAATTCTGGTTATTTGTAGACTCTGTATTCATCTCTTTTAAATCTGATAGAAATAGAATGATAAACAAAAAGAGGCAATGGTTAATAAATGAATTTTGGTAGCTTTTGCAGGATAGTATACCTACTTTGTGGGGACGAACACGAGATTAAAGGGAAAGTTTAAGGGGTTTAAGGGATAAACATAAAACTTTGGGCGTTGAGAAGTTTTGGAACCAGTTGGCAAGTGGGGTCAATTGACCCCATTATTGACCCCACTTGTCCTTATCTGGCTTCATCCAGATCCTCCATTATTACGTGTAGAAAATGGTTTGTAGATCCCATTCATGCGTTTATATAATTGATAGATTTCTGCAGGGATAGATTCGAGTAAGGGTAAGTGGGTCAATCGACCCCACTTATTCTATAGCTTCCCCTAGTTTAAATATTGATATCCCTTTAAACCTGTCTTTTTATCTCTTGTTTTCTCCCACAAAGCAGAATATTTATTCTCTGTTCCCTTCTACCTAGAATCCAAGCTTACACTGGATTGCTACATCTGATCATTGGGGGTTAAATAATCGACTGCGAGCCTACTTTTGTTGTAGTTTGTCCATTATGACCATGTTAATCCGGTTGAAATCTGTAGGAATAAAAACAAAAACAAAAAGAGGTTATGGTTGATGTATGAATTGGTAGTTTTGCAGGATAGTATTCAGTGCACACACCCATGAGTTCTGTGATTACATACACAGGGATGGGACACGAGAGGTTACTGTTCCAGCCATGACCTGGGATGCAAGAGATGAACCTGGTTTTGTTGTTGCGACTTTTGGAAGAAATAGAGCTGTGACTGTCAGCCAGTGCTCTCTTGCACGAGAATCTCATGTACTAATGGCATATGTATCTATTATTGTTTTGTTAGTTTCTACAATGGTTATTGTGCTTAAATCTCAGTTGACGCAATCAGTGAGATGACCAAGCATCGATCCCTCCCACCCCATTTGTGTATTTGTAACATTTTTTACTCATCTGACTAATTGTGAAGAAAAGAGTATAGGAAAAACATACTGAAGTAAAGTAATGAAAACTTCATGTTAGTTTTTTTTTACAGTGGTCTTCTGTTTATCTCTTCATCCACCCTTAAATTTTACAAGCTTAATTCGTTAAGCTCGTGTTGCGTAGACACCATTTCTCTTGCTAATCACTTTTTTTTACCATGAAAGATCTTAAAAGTTGTGTGCACCAATTTCACACCTACAATTTTCATTTCAATTATACCATCAAACCAAAAGATGCAATACAGCTAGTTATTGTCCTCTTCCCCAACAAGAAATGGTGGTGATTCATTGATTACTGGTGGTACATTTTATTATGGCATCTAACTAGATGAAGACATGCAAATAGAACGGCCAGGACTGTTTTGATTGAACCCAATTCTCTTCAACCTTTACTAGGAGATACCTAAAAGCTGGTACAAAGTACTTAAAACTAAACAAGTGTAAATGTAAGGTATCCTCTGAGGACTGTCTTTATCCAATATCATGTCGTGCTTGATACTTTTGGACTTTATTTTATGCTGTCCTAGCTCTTCCTCTTTGCTGGTGGTGACTATGATTTTCCGGAAACAACCCTGTAGTTTCGTATTGGGTGCCAACCGTGTGCAATCTTGTATGCAATTCACATAGTACTGACATTGGACTCCAAATGGTGTGCAATGTTGTATGCGTTTCACACTGTAGTGACATTCAAATCCAACTGGTTAAATTATGATCTTAAATATGAGGCTAGCCAAGTTTATAGAGTTCATTCCACTCTTAAAACAATCAACTAAAATTAAGTGTCATTTGAACGCGATCAAAATTTCTTCAGGATGTCTTTTCATTTAATTCGTTGAACTTAAAAGCAATATTATTAAATGAAAATTCAACGGCAAACAAGAATGGTTCATTCCTCCCACCCACTGAGATAAGTTTGACATGAATATGGTCTTTCAATTTCAGAAACATATTTTAGGCCATTGACATTAAAGTCAGCTTCATAGCTGGTAGGTGCATAAAGATATTGCATGAGCAAATGTCAAAATGAACGACGTTTGAAGTAGGAACCAAGTATAAATTCCTTATTCTTCATTTCACTCTCATATTTTTTAATTTGTTTTTTTAGTATTTCTTTAAAAGTTATTCTCTAAATACATATTCTTGTTTGATGTTGACAAGCAAAACTCAACTCAATATTCATTCCCATTTGCTTTTCTTCCACTATAAAATGTGGGTTTGATCATCTCAAACACTTTCAATTTCATATTACCATTACAGATTATTGTATCTTGATTTTCAACATATTTCAATGGATTCCTCTTCTCAAATCTCTAAGAAATATGAATTGGATTGTCAGTACCTCCATTGTTTTTTCTCGAGTAAGTTGAAAATATGAATTATTTATATTTATTTTTTTAAATTTACTTATGTGTAATATATTGCGATTCGCCACGGTCCTAAGAGTTTTTACTTATGTGACCGAACAGGCAATGATTCAAGCAACCAGCAAAAGATTGTGAAGATACTAACAAGTAAGAATTCGGAAGAACTCAAGCTAATTCGACAACTTTATCCATGTGTTTATGGCGAAGATCTTGTTAACTTATTGATTAACAATACACTGAAGAAAAACGAATTCGCCGTAAGTCTACAGAACTTGTTTAAATTCAGCTATGGATAAGTATAGGCCTTCGAATTGATTTTGTTGTGCAGCTAATAATGACTTCGTTTCTATGCAGAGGGTTGTTTATCTTCGGTTGAGTGAACCAAATGCACGAGACGCTGAGATATTAAGGGTTGCAGTTTTTGGTTCGGGTTCTGTAAATCTCAGCACCGTCATTGAGATATTGTGCTCTCGCCCTTCTCTCGAGCTTTACTCGGTAAAACAAGCTTATCTTTCTACATACAACGCCAATCTCGAGCATGATCTTGCACTCAAAATCAATGGGAGTTTCAAAGAGGTAACATTTTTAAGCTTCTAAATATTAATCGATTGATACATTGTTATGTTAAATGTCTACGTTCAAGTTCAACGACCGTTAAACTGAGAGTTCGTGAACTTAATATGGTTATCTTTTTGGCAGATTTTGGTTGCAGTTTCAAAGTCGAGTCGTTGTTATAACGGTAAGGTTACCACGAGCATGGCAATGTGTGACTCAAAGACACTCTATGAAGCAATGGAGAGTGGGAGATGCATAGATGAGAAGACCATAATTTCGCTAATGAGCCAGAGATCAACTGAACAGCTTAAATCTATTTTCATTTCATACAAACAACTCTACGGCCATGAACTTTCAAAATCACTTAAACGTAACAAATGTGGACAATTCGGGAAGGACCTTCGAACTATTATTCGATGCATTCAGTATCCTGACAAGTATATCGCGAAGAAATTGAGAAAATCGAGCAACACCGATGTTAGAGAAGTACTTATGCGCACCATTATTACACGACACGGAGTCGATATTAAGGATATTAATCAGGCTTATGCTAGTAAAGCTGGTAATACTCTTCAAGGCTTAGTAAGGAGGAAGTTTGATGATACGTTCATAGCTCAATTTCTAGTGGAACTTCTTAACTAACTTTTCGGATTTTGGAGGTGATTATTGTAAGGTTAATTAGTATGTTTTTAAGTTTTGGCATGGTTAGCCCGTATTTTCAAATAAGAATATGTTATGCGTTAATTTAATACTAATATTTAATAAAGATTATCAATAATGATGAATTCCATGGGCTGAATTTCATGTCTTTAAGCGTCAAGCATGTATATCGTGCTGCTAATCCTCACCTTACTGTTGAGTTCTTCTGAGATTACACCCAGCTACTTCGTGGCAGACCCGAAGATAATGGGTGCCCCTAGTAAAAAATGAGTATATGAAGCATAACAAGACTTTGTCGAAATCACGATTATTACCATATGTATATCATTCAAGAATAATGTGTTAACTGATTGAAAGTTCATGAATGTAATGCATTATGATCGATAAAATTTTAAATTTGCTCGAGTGAGTTTACTGTAAATATGTATTACCCATGGCATTCGCTTCCTAATTAACCCACTTGAATTCGATAATGCATGTAATCAATAATTATTAGCGGTTGTTTCGTTAAATATTGAGCTAGTGGAGAAAACTAAGTATGATAAATATCTTCTGTTCGTTCAAGTTATTTGAAACATTGTTGATCTGTAAATGAGGAGATGAAAGAAAATGTTGGCATGGCAATCAAGAGGGATGAAAAGAAGCTGAGAAACTTGATCTTGGCCATGGCTGGATAAAGGCTTTTTTCACTTTTTTTTTTCTGTACTAATATTAATATTATGTAGTACCGTTGATGATTTAGGTATATTGATAATGATAACCAAGTAATTTTAACCGACCTCTCTATGTAAAAAGGTAAATAATTGAAAAGTTTGTTCGCAGAAAAACATGTTTGAAAGTAGTCTGAGTTTAAGGTTAACAAGGATTTAAAAAGAATGGGTGCCCTAATAAAAATTAGTGTAAAAAGCATAAAGAAATCAAGATTTGTCCTTTTGCTGAACACCCTCAATCGAAGAATACCCTTATAAAATGGGGGATACTCACGGTTATATGGGGCTGGATTTTGGCTAAGATTTTTTTTTAATGATGAAATATTCATACTGTCATTTATCATAATAAAAATAAAAAGAAAACCTAATAAAAATCAATTTGGTATCCCCTTTATTTTTCACCACTGCCGACTCCTCCCTTCTTCTCCTCTTCTTCTCTCCTTCCATAACTCCGACGATCAACCAATTAATCAAATGGCTCCGGTGAGAAAGTGAGTGATTCCCATCAATTTAATTTTTGTTTTCTAATGTTATGATTGAATTTTTTAGGTTTTAAATCAAAAATTAGGTCAAAACTAGGGTTTCAGCGTCACAGTCGACATTGGTAAGATTTTGAATGCAGTAGCGACTGTTACTTTCGATACTGGTTTAGGGATGAAAGCAGTATCGATTGTTGTTGTCGGTATTGTTTGTTGGTTGATTTCAATACCGACTGTTATAGCATGTTTTGTTTGAAATTCTGCTATTAAATTGATCACAGTTGCCATTGTCGTGTGACACTATTCAATGCCGACTGTGAATTTACCTATGCCGATTGTGTGGTGTTGCAATGCCGAATTTGGTGTTTTTTCCTTGACAATTTAGGGGTTTGGTTCATGCACTGTCATTTGGACTCATTATACTGTGCCCTCAAAGGTAACTCAAGGTATACTTTTCACCTTGTGGTTTCTCAATTCATAAACTCATTATAAAATTCAATTAATGCGTGTAATTTTGAAATTAAAACAATTTATTCATGCATATATATATATATATCCAAAAATGTATTGCAGATGCAACAGTGTACAGATCAAAAAGAAGCTTGCGTACATATAAAAGACAAAAAGAAATTACCGAGAGAAGGAAGAATCAACAGTTGGGGAAGGATGCTTAGGGATTCTTTACGACCATACTCTTTGGTAAATCCATCTGCCTTTACTCTATCTAGAGTATTATTTATCGCCTTTGCTACCCCAATCCGAGCTTCAATCTTTAACCAAGAGATTTTGGAACTCGCAGTCTCAAGCTCCTGCTTCAATGCACTCATTTCGACCGTAGATTCTATGTCACACACTTCCCAATAAATTTTTCTCCCCTGATCAACAACCAAATCACGTGCAGTAATGTCAGCTTTCGAAGTCTCAAGCTTCAATTGGTCTTGTTCCTCTTCAGCTCTAGTGATTAACAAATCAAGCTGACACTGTGCTTCATCCGCCTTGATAATGGCAACCTTCAATTGTCCCTCAGCCTCCTCTGCTTTAGTGACCGCAAGTTGAAGTTGTCCCTCAACTTCTTTAACTATAGCATTTGCAGCTCTGAGTTCTCCTTCAAAATTTTCAGCTCTTGAAGCTGCGATCTTGAACTTTTCCTCGAAGCCTGTAATATAATGTAAAATAACAGATTAAATAATGTAAGAAATTGTATTAAACTACAATTATGCAATATAATAAGATACCTCTTGCGAGGGATTCACACTCTTCTAGTTCATGAACTATTGCTTCTCTAACATCTTCGAGGGAATCAAATTCATTTGAGAGTTTTTGGTAGTCATCAATAAGACGGTGAAGATCTTGACGATATTGATCCAACTCTACCTGTTTCAATGAATCTTCGTGCCGCAATTGATTTATTTCATCTGTAAGCCTTTCCATCCCTTTTTGTAAACGGTAGATGTCAGTCTCACGTAAATGAACAGTTTCTGACAATCTAGAAATTTTGGATCGAGCTTCTACAAGTGCATTTCCCTTAGCATGTGTATCCGCTACCGCATCATCTCTATCTTTAACAAGTTGAGCAACGAAAGAAGAATATTGAGAATTATGGAATAACCTGGAAGTAGAAAATTCCGCAAAAATATTTTTGCGTTTCACAAAAAGCCTACGGGTTTTCTCTTCCAATTTTTCTGATCGTGCACGCGCCTCAATAATACTATCTTTAGTCCACGAGAGAGCATCGTTATATTCCTCTTTCTTACGGAGACTATCCACGTATAATAAACGATATTTCAAATCTGACTCTTCATACATGGACTTTGCGAGCGACTCAACTTGTCAATCAAATTGTTATATCTTTCCTTGATCTCCACATTCTCTTTATTGATCTTAATCATGTGATCTGAAAGACGCTTGTCTCTACGACGCATCCTATTTACAAGGTCTGAACCCCCCGCTGATCTCATAAAGTACAATTTAGAGAAAAATAAAAACAAAGAAGAAAGCAAAAAAACAAAGAGGTTAAACTTGATTTTGAAGGTCCAGCAGTTGCTGACGAAGAACATCATTGTCCCGCTTCAATCCCGCTATATTTTTCTCTAGGGCAATCTTTTGTGAAAATTGTTCCCGCAAGTTATAATTTTCTTCTTCAGCCTTAACCAATTCATTTTCTACTTGCCTATATTGTGCTTCCATCTTTATCGACCGGCCCATGAAGAACTTGTACGCAACATAAGCGGCGTTTTGACCACGAGCAAGCTACATTTTTTTGATTATTCAGCAAAAAAATAAAAAATAAAATAAAAAATAAAAAAATAAGAATAATAATACCTGTAAGATAGCTTGCTAAGGAAAAGAATATTCCCTACCATCCGCAAGGGAAATTACATCCACAAGTGAAGAAGGAAGATCAATGTCAAAAGAGGAACGAACAAGATTTCCTTGATCTCTTAACCAGGCTTCATTCACTGATTCGTAAGGAGCGGATCGCACACATTCACACAAAGTTGCTACCGCAGAATAATCAGTTTCTACGTGTCGAAAATTGTGTGGAACAGACATCAAATCCTTAGACATGAACCACCGAAAAGCCTCTTCTTCTTTATCGAGAAGGCTCTCATCTTCCATTCTTCATTTGCCCTTATCACTGTACGGAGTACCCTCATGACCACCCTTATTGATAGCATTTGTGATAGCTATATTCTTATCACCACCTTCATTAGTAACAATAGTAGTAGTTTCTTCAGGTTCTTCGTTATCCGATGAACCTTTTTCTTCACAAAGGGAATGTACAAGGTAGTCATCTTCATACAAAGGAGGCGAAAATTGAGAAGGAAAGAATGAAAACTGAGAAGCAGATGCACCAGAACCCCATGCCACATTCTAAGGAGATACCCACAACAAGAGAAGAATCTACAGGCCAAACGGGTTCAAAATTTACAGGTTCAAGAAAAATTTCGCGCTCTTTGTTTGTTGATTGAAGCGGGACATTTGTCCCTCATCACCTTTTTCAAATCCATCATTACCAGGGCCAAGACCTTCATTTTTTTCCAATATTTTGTGGAGAGGAACTAGTTGTATCAAGAATTTTTCCTTCCTCCCGATCAGTGGAAGTACGGGACACAACCTTGGTCCTTTTTTGACCCTATCGATATTCATGGATAAAAAGACAATTCATTAAATAAGATCCAAATATATTTTACAAATTCACTTAAATAAATTAATACCTTTCTTCCTAAAGCAATAGCCTTTCGTTTCTTGCCCGCATCACTTTCAGAATCTCATTCCACTTGTGACTATACAAAACAACAACAGTTAAATAATGTTAAAGAAACTAAATATGAGAACTAAGTATTAGAATTGTACGTACCACATCATCATAAAGGAAGGAAAAACCATCAAAATTTAATTATCAGGGGAAATAAGTGTAGGATCAGAAGTAAGGTTGCGAACCATATTGCCCTGTACAAACCCATAGATCCACGAGCCTTCAATTATCAAAGGGGTACGATACCACCTGAAATCATGATCAATGCGATTTTTTTCTTTTAAAGGCCTTTGTGTTCCAGGAATGAATTTCATCTTCGAGTTATCAATTTCCCAAAGCAGACGAAAACCTTCACCACCTCTGCGGCCTGGACCAACACTCCATTTTTTATATTTTTTTACAGCCATAGCATCAGCGTAAGTAGCTTGAAAATTATCTACGGTGTAATGTTTTACGCTCCGCAGGATTGGGAACATAGCTCTTAAAATTTTTTTCCCCTTTACTGCGTTTATGACATTCATTTAACGCCCACCACCAATTCCCATTATATTGAGTAATGGATCGGCCCGCACAATGATTATCAACTTTGCTTCGACCTGCAAGAATGTCATACTAAAATGAGTCTCCGCTCTTGTATAAAGGAAGCTCTAAACCGCATGCAGTGCACTCGCAGTTATCAACAATCTATCCGCACTATACGGGAACTTCTTTATCATATCAAGTGTAATTTCATCACCTTCAGCGGGATCACAAAAAGAAACTTTAAACTTTTGAAGATTGTGTTTATCTTTGAACTCATCAAGATCCTCAGACGTGAAACTCGAACTATCACTGGCCCGCTTATTTCTAGAAGAAGTAGATTTCTTAGCCGCAAACTGTACTATCGACATTTGATAAAGCTCGTACAAGATGAACAACATTAAGAGGTTGAGTTTCTGAGGTGCTATATTTTCCTCCTGCCTTTGTTTTTTCCGCAAAATATCGAGATGTTTCCTTCTCTGAAGGATGCTTACTGTGGTGCGGGACATATTGATGTAATTTTAGAAGTGGTAAATAAAGAGTTCGATTCTCGAACTTGTAAAGGTAATGATTTTAGAAAATAATGATTTAAATTAATTCTAGAAAATTCCAGGAGTAAGAAAAAGAGTAAATAACCTAAGGATGATTTTTAAATAATTTTAAAAGGACCAGGAATCAGGAATCAGGTAAATCTAACAACCTATGTGATTAATCAGATAATTCTTTTTAAATTAATTGAAGCACAAATAATTTGCCAAAATTGGTTTTGTTATGCTAACAAACAGAGGTAAATCACAAGCATGGACTATCAAAATTAATTAACTAAGCATAATCCATCAAGCAAAAGCACAACTGTTGAAAGAAAACCGTTTTTACTATTCAAAACTATGCAATTCTAATAATAAAATAATTATAAATAATTATTAGAAAATAATTAAATCACATAAAATTGAGAAAATTACCTTATCCATCATCCCAGTAATTAGACTTAGCCCATGGTGAAGAAAACTTGCTCAAAAGTTGATTTCATTGCTCAAAATATCAATTACAAAGGTGAATAATGCTGTAACAGCTGATTTGATACGCTTATATGCGTTACAGGAGAGGGTTTAGCTGTTACAGAAGAGTTTTAAGCAACAAAGGGTTTGAAGCAATAAACAACAGGAAAATTCAAATCAGCTACAGTTATAAATGTTACTGAGTCTTCTTCTCAGGCAGTGATGGATGAAGAACAGCCGGCCGGTGCAGTAGCAGTGGCCGGGCGGTGACGGAATAGTTGCCAGAAATTTCTAAATTCTTCACTAGGCTTTCGTAGTCGATTTTCTTGGCTTCTCTTGGTTTATATAGGTAGTAGAAACCCTAGAGAGAGTTCTAAACCTAATATAACTCTCTAAAACAACCCACAATTCTCAATCCGAATCGAAACATAATTTCGGCCAAATTCATGATTTCCGAGCTGATTTTACGGGATCTTTTGATGTTTATGACTTGCGTGAGATAACTATGAGTGTTTAGAACAATCTGGAAGCAACAAAAACTTGTTTCTCACGCGAATTGAAGTGCACAGTTGAATCAGGAGAATCCCGATGAGTTGGATCAGCCGATCCTGGGTTGACTCGCCTGGTTCGCTGGGTTGACTCACCTGGTTGACCCGATCCAGCTCAGCCCGATCCAAGGGTTCCCAAATCCAAAGTGTGGGTGCCTTGATCCATTTTCCCGGGTGCCTTGAACACTTTTTGAGCCAATTTTTCCACAAATCTTTATTCTTCTAATGTACCTACAAAAGCATAAAAACACGTAATAGACACAAAATCGAATACTAACTCACTAGAAATTAAGGTGCAATTTAGACACTAAAATGTGTCTATCACATATCTAAACGCATTACTATGTTTTTCTCCTGAGATGATGAATTCTATCTGCAAACAATCAACAAAGGCAAGAACAATTAATAGTGAATTCATCTCGATGAGGCAAATCAAGAACAGATAAAAGAGCAGATTAATCATAGATAATTTCTACAAACAAGTATCAGCCAGAAATTCTTCAAAATTATCATTTTTTTTTATCAACAAAAGGTAATCAAGATATTAATCAAACATGAACACTAGCGGATAATCAGTTCTCTTTCGAGAAAATCAAAAGATTAGAATCGTAGATCTATTGAAACAATAATTGATTAAATAAACAAGACCATCATCACCATTATTCACCATTAAAGTTCAGTCAAGAAGTTCAACTGACACAAATCAATATTTCAGGATCGGCATTATCATCATTTTTCAAGCAATTTGATCATTAACATCATTGTCATTGTTTTTCAAACAAATCATAAAACCGAAGTTCAAATAAAATCAAAGAATAAAAATAAAGCTCTTACCTGTAAAAATGGTAAAATCAGAAACCATATCAGAGGAAGGCTTGAACTCAGAAGGAAAAGAGTACTCAATCTCGATGAAAAGATATCTTTGATTCAAAAAGAATGTTGAGACAGAAAGATTGAACTAATCAGATTACGAAAATCTCTGAGAAAAGGTTTCTGAAAAGGAATGAAGTTAAGACAAAACTTTATGAATAAGAATACAAAGAAGATAGAGAATAAAAACAATAAATATGATAAGACTCGATTTAGTATGAAGATTTCAAAACCGTCAGAAGAATAAAGTTAAATATGAGAGAGAAAATTTATTAAAGGCATGGAAATCGATAAAAACGTGATTAATTTTCCTTTCAAAATTCTACCATACGTAGAATTCGAAAGAAAAATGGGCAAATTGTGAATACCAAATCTCCACCGTAAACGTGTCAAAATTCCAACATAGGAGCATCAGATTCTGATGAAATAAGGTGTACCAAATCAAGACCCAATAGATGGTTTCATATCCCAACGAAGATCAACGACGGAGATAAAATTAGACAGCTGTTGATCAAGATGTGACAGATAGAACAAACTGACACACTTACCACATGACAGACATATCTCAATCATGCAAGCTGCGAGACAAAAGATTCAAAGCATGACGCATCGCTCTCAGTAGCCACGTGCCGAACATGCAATAGCATGGAAAAGATTGTACGGTCAACAATTCTATATAACCGCACCATATTCATGAGAAAGCTCATGTGGAATAACTTAATTGGATAAAACAAGAAACAAGACTACAGCAAGGATAGGATCCACCCAACATGAAATCAAATAAGACAAGAAAGGCTTGCATCATGCCCTGCGGAATATACGAAAAACATGCGGGACAAGCCTCATACTAGGATATAGATAAGATCAAATAGCTGGAAAGATAGAATTTAGGAGGGCCCATGAGATTTCCTAAAAATACCGGACTCAAGGACAGAGAAAGGGGTGGGAAAAAATTCATCGAAAGGACAATAAGGATTAATGGAACTGTAGTAGGGAAGAAGAGATAGCATATTGTTTAATTTTTTCATCATATGTAATCATTTCAATCATAAAGAAACAATCGTTTTATTGTGAAAATCTTATCTTCAATATCTTTAGATAATAAATTCATTTGGTTGTCTTATTAGATTTTTTGGTAATCACAATTACGTTACTAGATTTTTAGTAATCACAATTTGGCGCTAGAAATAGGGATTGGGTAAAGAATTTATTCTACCTGATCTTAATTTGTTAATTCTCAAGTTTTTCATAGAGTAATTCAGATCATATTTTCCTGTAGAAAACCTCTCATTTCCTATTTCTTTAAGGAATATATTGTACTTAATGTTATAAAAATTATATTTTTTATTGATTGATACTTTAAAATTTTATGCAATAGGGACTTTAGAACTCTTTTATATCTATATTTAATTTGATCAACTAATTGTTGATTTGAAATTTTCTGATCAATTTCTTAATCTCGGGATTTTTGATACAGAAAACTAAACTTTTACTCTTGATGAAATACTAATTTGAATCCAATTCATTTTTTTAGAGCTACACATCGATTTCAAATGAATTTAGATTGGATTTCATATCATTCATATCATTTTATATGCACATATTGCAGATGTTATATTTCATGAATCATTGATCTTATTGTGTTAGATTGACAAAAGAGATGGAAAAATCGAAAACAATAATCAACAATCAGAACATCAACAAAGAAATTCCTACAACATCAAGAGTGCCAATTCAGAATCAAACAGAAAAAATCAGTTCAGCAGCTAAAATGGTAAACAAAACATCAAATGACAAGGTCGAACAACATAACACCCAAAAGGAGATTGAAGAAATAGAGATAGCAGTGAATAACACAATTCAGGAACACGGAAAATAAATAAGGAAGCATCTGATATAGCAACAAACACTGTAAGAAATATGATCAATCAAATTAAAGAGTTTACAAGAAACATTGTTGATCAATAAGGTATAGAAATTGCAGAGGAAATTGTAGAAGAATCTCAAGGACCGCAACCCCTGTATGGGATACCATAGAGTAAAAGTAAAGATACTGAAGTTGCAGTCGTTATTCCGATACAAACAAAAGAACAAAGGAATGAACGTCTATTTCAAGGGTCAAACAGAGAGAAAGAAGTACAAAGACCACTGGATAAAATAACAGAACCAAACATCTATACTGATCAACCAATCAACAATAACAGAATAACACAACAATCACATGAGGAAGCACCTCGAAATAAAATTGATCCCTTCACCCAATTGTTTGGAGAATTGGATGAAATGCGCAAAACTCAAAAGGCTTATGCAGAGACAATCACTCTTCTAGCGTAAAAAAATCAGATACTCAGGGATAAATTTAGACATGATGTTGAAGTACCAATTTCAAAATTGCATGGACAAGAAGTGAATTCTAAAAGACTCGTAAAAAGTAAATCAGAAATTAATAGAGATCAAAGAATAATGATAGTTGAACCAATTGATGATACATATGATCATCCGAGACAGAATAAACACAATCAGTTCTATGAACCAGTTAAACCAGATTATTATGATTTTGAGCCAAAAGCACCACAATATAACAAGTGGAATAAATATTTGGAAGATCTAGAAGTAATGAGAGAAGAAATCAAATCATTAGAAACCAAACAAGAAGGTGGGCGTCTAGATGAAGTATTGAAAGAGGCTAGTAGAACACCACTTGCACCACATCTTGCGTTTACAATCATCCCACCAAAGTGTACTCTCCCCAATTTTGAATGTTATGACGACATTAAAGATCTTGCAGCTTATCTAAAATATTACAATCGAAATATGGCCCGATGGGAGTAGAATGATGTCATCATGTGAAGATATTTTCCCTTTAGTTTAAAAGATCTGCATTAACTTGGTTTGATAATTTACCAGAAGGAACAATACATTCATATACCCATTTGGCCCGTAAATTCTTGGAAACATACATGTACAACAAACCCGCAAATGCTGGAATGGATAAATTATTTGCTCTTGCATCCTGGACCGAAGAAACTATTCGAGATTACACTGATCACTAGCAATCAATCTGTCAAGCTACATGCAATGTCAGTCCGGATATCACCATCAATTATTACAAATGGGGAATATCAAACCGCAAGAGCCCGCTCTTCATAGATATTCATGGTGCAAATCCAAAAACTGAAGGATATTTGAGAGTAACTAATGAGAAACATGCAAGACTTCAAGATATACAAAGAAAAAATCCAAGAGCAATTTCTCAAAATCAGAAAATTGTGCATAGAACAAGTTCTGCTGAACCAGCATCAAGTTCCGGAAAACGAGTTGCGGATGAAAATCCTTCTAATGATTCTAAGCGGGGCAGAGTAGATGGTGAAAGAAAATTCAACAAAAAATTTGAAGATCGAGTTTTTACTAAACTCAATACTGGGTATTCTCGAATTTTAAACTCAATTAAAAATAGACAAGATTTTGAATGACCATGGTCCAAAGGAAGGCAACTTCCGCACACAGAAAATTTCAAAGACTTCTGTGAATATCATTGTTTTTACGGTCATGCAATAAGTAAATGTAGAAACCTGAAGATACAAGTTCAAAAGTTAATTGATGCGGGAGAATTGAGAGAATTTCTTCATCTACCTGATCCACCAGTGAGATCGTGTTTAGAAAAGACTGTAAATATTCCGGAGAATAGTCGAACTATCAATACAATTTCGCATACAGAGTCAGATCAACTATCTATAAATGTAGCAATTGATAGAAGATTACGCAAAAGAGTTAATGACCATGCAAAATTGCGGGTAGAATCGCAGAAACGTGGGAAGATTGGATGGCCGCACCATTAACCTTTTCGTCGAGCGAAGTTGATCAAGAAGTTGAAACACCTAATGATCCATTAGTGCTCACTTTACCAATGTCTGGATGGAATGTAAAAATGGTTTCATGGATGGAGGAAGTTTACTTAATGTGTTGTTTTATGATACATTTCAAAGAATGGGGCTCAAGGATGATCAACTCACACCTTCATGTTACATCATTTATGGGTTTAATGGGATAACTTCAAAACCAAAAGGAGAAATTTTACTTGAACTCATGGAGGGACCAATAAACGTCTTTACCAAATTCAGTATAGTAAAGACACCATCCCCATATAATCCAATTATTGGGAGACATTGGGTTCATCGTTTGAAAGGAGTAACTGCAACTTATCATCAGTATTTGCGGTTTCCAACATCGCAAGGAGAAATGAAAATTAAAGGAGATCAAAATGTGGCAAGAGCCTGCGATCTCATAAAAACATAGATAAATGAGGAACACACTCAGATACAACAACATAGAAAGAAAGAGCGAAAAGTCAAAGCTAAGGAAGATGCAATAAATCAATACATGATCGAAACTGCGGGAAGAAGTCTATCAAATATAGCAAATGTGAATTCCACATCAGAAGAAAGTGCACCAAAGGCTGGAACAAGTTACATCATACCCGGATAACAATTAAAGGGAGCTCCCTCATTTTTAGGAGCCCCCAAACCTAAAAATGTCAATATAAGAACAGAAGAATCCTCAAAAATGATCAAGATTGGAACTTTAATGGAATCAAAACGGGAATGTGGTTTGTTTAATCTACTCAAAGAATATGTTGACATTTTTGCTTGGAAAATAGGAGATATGACAGACATTGATCCTAGTACTGTTCGTCATGAATTACATATACATCCAGGCACCACCCCATTTCGGCAACGCATACGCAAGGTAGCTCCGGAATATCATCTACCAGTTAAAAAGGAACACAAGAAACTTTTAGATGCAGGATTTATTCGAGAAGTGGGGTACCCAACCTGGATATCCAACATGGTAATTGTACCAAAAAAAAATGGTGGAGTAAGGATTTGTATAGACTTCACCAATTTAAACAAGGCATGTCCGAAAGATAGTTATCCGCTCCCCAACATTGATCAATTAGTGGATGCAGTTGAAGGACATGAGGCTTTATCTTTATGGATGGACATTCAGGGTACAATCAAATTACCTTAGCTGAAGAAGATCAAGAACATACTACATTCTTTACCCCACATGGCTTATATTGTTATACCAGAATGCCATTTGGACTAAAGAAAGCAGGAGCAACATATCAACGACTTGTGGATACAATCTTCAAACCATGGATAGGTCGTACCTTGGATATTTATGTAGATAATATGCTTATAAAAAGTAAATTTTCAAAAGATCATCTACAGGATTTAAAAGAAATTTTTGAAGCTCTGCGCAGATACAAAGTGAAGGTCAACCCGGATAAAGCATTTTTGGAGTTACATCAGGAAAGTTTGTGGGATACTTGGTCACTAAAAGGGGTATTGAAGTTGATCCGGCCAAAATACAAGCAATTGTTAATATGCCATCTCCGAAGAATGTCAAAGAAGTATAAAAATTGAATGGTTGCTTAGCTGCACTTAATAGATTCATTGCTAGATCATCTGACAAGTGTGAACCATTTTTTGACACTTTAAAGAAGAAGAGCAAATTTGAATGGAATGAAAATTGTGAGCAAGCCTTTCAAAACATCAAAGTATATCTCTCAACAATACCAGCATTACAAAAACCAGAACCAGAAGAGGTGTTAGCCTTATACATAGCTGCAACAGAAGATGCTGTAAGTGCGGTATTGGTACAAACAAATGAGAAAGTGGAAAAACCAGTGTATTACATCAGCAAAACCCTTAACCCTGCTGAAAGAAATTACACTAAAATTGAGCAATTGGTACTGGCATTAGTTTTCGCCACATAAAAATTGCGCACCTATTTCTTAACACATTATGTTTGGGTGCCAACTAAAGCTCCATTAAAGTTTATACTGAAGAATGCGGGAAAAGTAGGAAGAATAGCAAAGTGGAACGCACAGTTGGAGCAATTCGACATCTTATTTGAAATACAAACCGCACAAAAATCACAAATCCTACCAGATTTCCTTGCGGATTTACCATTAAACGATGGATCTGAAATTCAAGGTATGCCAGGGACAGAAGAAGATGATGATGATTCTCAAGATATTTTAAGTTCTGTTAGTTCCCGCAGATAGGAAGTGTTCGTTGATGGGGCACAAAATAAAGAAGGAGCGGGAATTAGAATTGTAATTACAACTCCTACTGAAGTTCGAATGGTGCATGCATTTCGTCTGGAATTCGGAGAGCACACAAATAACATAGTAGAATATGAAGTTGTAGTTCATGCTCTTAAACTCATCATCGAATTGGGAATAAATGATGTTCGACTTACAAGTGATTAACAACTGGTGAGTCGACAGGTTGAATTAAAATATCAAGCATTTGACGAAGACTTGATATAATACAAGAATCTTGTTCAACAATTAGCATCTCAAGTCACAAATATAACTTTTTGACATTTATCTAGAGAGAAAAATTATCATGCTGATTGATTAACATATATTTCTTCAATATTAAAAGATTAAAACACATCAGCAATCAAAATTGGGCGCATTTATGAACCATCAATTAAGATACAATCAGTTGAAAATTTAGAAGAGGAAGTAGATGAAGACCTTGAAGATGCAGCCATTAAAGATGATGCAATTCTTCCACAGAGATCAGAAAATGAATCATCATCCGAAGAAGATTGGAGACTCCCATTACATCAGTACCTGCAAAATTGAATATTACCCGCAAACACCAAAGATGCAAGGAAAATTCAGTCAAAGTCTGTAAATTATCAGTTGTGGGATAAAATTTTATACCGTAAATCCTTTTTGGGACCATTACTTCGATATCTATCAAGAAGCGAATGATAGCGCATTCTCACTGATATTCATTATGGAGATGCGGGAAATCATAGTGGAAGGTGTTCACTTGCACTAAAGACAGAATACAAGGGTATTACTGGCCATTTATGAATAAAGATGTATCTAATCTCGCAAGAAGATGTGAAGAATGTCAACGCTTTGCTAAAAGGATCAAAGCTCTTGCAACAGAACTCAATTCTGTATTAAGCCCATGGCCATTTGCGAAATGAGGAGTAGATATAATTGGACCATTAATGGAGGGCACACATAAAAGAAAATACTTGATTGTAGCAACCAAATATTTCACTAAATGGGTCAAAGCAAAAGCTCTTGCTCGAATTAGAGATATTCATGTCTTTAAATTCTTGTTTGAAGATATAATTTGTATATTTGGAATCCCGGTTGCTATAGTCTCTGATAATGGACAACAACTACAAGGAAAAAAAATATTGATATGCTTTTTGAATCATTTAATATTCAAAAGAATAAGTCCACTCCTATTATCCCCAAAGTAATGGTCAAGCTGAAGAAACAAATAAAACTATTGCCATGAATCTGAAAAAGACTCTAGATGGACATCATAAAAGATAGTGTGAACAACTTCACAATACTTTATGGGCTTATCGCACAAAAAGAAGAGAAGCCACTGGCGAATCACCATTCCTTTTTACTTATGGAGCAGAAGCAGTTATTGGTGTGGTTGTAGAATTGTGGTAAAAATGGGTTTGTTTCGGAACTTGTGAAGATTTGATTTTAGATTTAAATTCTAATTCTAAACTAGCTAATATATACACAAAGATTATACAAAAAGCACTGAGACTCAGGATTCCGCCATTAATCAATTAAAGTGATTCACTCTAATCAATATTCATTCAATTCTTTACGTTTAAAGTGATTCTAATATGTTGCAAAAGTAGATTTTCAAAGTAACAATTGTAAATCGAGAGTATAGAACATCAACAACCCTAGGATAAGCATGCTTTATCAAAAGAAATCACAACTGCTTAATAAAAATCCTTAAATCAGTTTTTAATCAAAGCAAATAATCATAAAAGAAATTGCAAAAATCAATTAACATATAAATATACCACTTTTCTTGGAACAAAATCTTCCTCAATCACCTCAACAATGGGGCTTAGATCCTCATGTTGGGAACACGCTCAAAATTTGAATTCATTGCTCAAAAAGGTGTTTACAAGGTGAAAGAAGAGAAAATAATAAAACAACGAGTCTGCAACGGGAAACATGCGTTACAGACTCACTGTTACAAAGCAGGTGTTGCGAACTGAAGATAAAAGTTGCAAAGATTAAAAGCTTTATCAACAAAATCTTCAACCTTTTGGTGACAGTTTCTTCATCTTCTCCCTTTCTTCATCACGAGCAGAACTAGTTTTTTTTCCTGAATTTTTTAGCTTCTCTGGTGATAGACACATTTTAGTGTCTAATTTGCACCTTAGTTTCTATTAAG
>JAJJMC010001317.1:2220403-2239432 GCA_023531435.1 Papaver californicum
GAATTGTTTTGCTTCCAAAGTGTCCCACAAGCTAGAAGAGATTGATAGAAGCCTCAACACGTCAAAAACAGAGAAAACTTGGCCGTAAATCACGGGAAAAACTAATTTTCCGATTCCGGCTAGGAGAAGGACTGTTTCATCAATTTGGGATAAGTATTACGAGTTTGGTTGGGTTTGGGACTCTCCTTAGGGTTCCTAGAGCCTATATATACCAAGAGAAGCCAAGAAAAATCGGAAGAAAACCCTAGAGAAGAAATCAGAGAAGTTCCGGCCAACTTCCGTCGCCGCCGGTCACCTGCTGCTGCTCTGGCCGGCGTGTTCTTCATCCACCATCACCGAAGAAGACGATCTTGTAACATCTATATACGTTGCATATCCAGTGTTACATTCTGCTCCTGTTGCCTATTCTTTCAAATCTTTGTTGCTTAGAAACACTTCTGTAACGGCTGAACCCTGTTCTGTAACACTTATAAACGTATCTGTTCAGCTGTTGCACTATTATTTCACCTTGTAATCAACTTTTTGAGCAATGAAAAGATCTTTTGAGCAAGTTTTCTTCTCCATGGGCTAAGTTTATTTACTGGGATGATGGAGGAGGTTTATCTCTCAATTTTATGTGGTAAGTCTATTTTTAATTAATTATTTATAATTCTTTTATTAGTATTTACATGGATTTAAATTAGAAAAAAATGGTTTTTATTAAATAGTTGTGTTCTCTTTTGATGGGTCATGCTTAGTTAATTACTCTTGATGTCCCATGCTTAGGATTTACAATTATTCTTTTAGGAAACATATTTTTGGCAATATTTGAGCTTAATTTATTTAAAAGAATTACCCGATTAATCACATAAATTGTTAGAAATAACTGATTCCTGATTCCTGGTTTTCCCCATATTTTCTAAAAATCATCTCTAGTTTATTTTCCTGATTTTTATTAGTTTAGATTTAGTATAATATTTTCTAAAATCGTTACCTTCACAAGTTCGAGAATCGAACCTCTTTTTACCACTATATAAAATCACATCATCTGGCAGAGCCAGCCCCCCAAATCTTCTCTTTATATCCCTATTTATACTTCAGTGATCGAATTTCTTCAAATCTTCCACATAAAAACACACAATATCTTTTTTAATTCGATCATAAAAATTTTCGGTGATTTTTTTTCTTCTCTCCCTCGATTCTCTGCCCTGCTCTATGATGTTGTTACCGTATAAAACTCAAGAGACTATCTTCTCAAACTCGAAAATACTTTCCCATACTTCGAGAATATCTTCTATTTAAACCGAGAATAATTTTCTTCCCAAACACGCAATTTAACAAGATTTGTTTACGAGTTTCCATAATTTTTACAATTCTTTGTAATAAGGCAAGTATATTCTGCCTTAAACTCTTACAAAATCTCCTTTAAATCTCGTCTTCAATTCGCACAGATGAGTGATAAGTTTTCCCGCCAAGTATTTGTATTTGAATTTGAATGAGGTGGTGCCCTTATCAACTTCCTAGGTGCCTTTATAAATTTTGGATGGGTGCCCTCATCCAAAATGAGGGCCCTTTAGTAATTTTTCCCGGGGGGTGGGGTGGGGTGAGGGGTGGTGTCCAAACATCACTTTTTGAGCTAATTTTTCCACAAAAGTTTATTTCTCCAAATCACCTACAAAGACATAAAAACCATAGTAAGTAAAAAATCGAGTACCAAGAATACATATAATTGAGATCAAATCAGACACAAAAATGTGTCTATCAGTTATTCCCACGGAAATCATTCTGCCAACTACAAAGACAGAAGCTTGGGAAAAGAATTTGAATACATATCTAATGCTTGGAAAATTGGATGATTTGGAAGAAAGAAGAGAAACTGCACTCCAAAAAATGGAAAATTATCAACGAAGATTGGCCAGAGAATACAACAAGAAAGTAAAGTTACGAAACTTTGTTGAAGGGCAATATGTGCTGCGCCAAATTCTGGAATACCAAAGAAATAAGGCAAAGAAATTTGCACCTACATGGGGAGGACCTTACATCATTTAACATATTGCGGGACATGGCTCATACCATTTGCGGAATATGAACGGAGAAATATCATTGAGAATGTGTTAATCAATCACATCGCTTCATACTAGGTAAAGCATGACAAATACTATCTCTCTATAAAATCCATGTAAATGTCTATGAGTGTATGACTAATGGATATTTCGTAAGCAAGAGATGCCTAACATGACATTTTACTTATTGTGAAAATAGGTACAATCATTCTCTGAACGTACTGCTTTCGCAATTGGGACCGCATTACTAACTTCCTTCTGGCCAGAGAGAAGTTGATCATGTGACTGTGCCCTCAAAGGTAACTCAAGGTATACTTTTCACCTTGTGGTTTCTCAATTCATACACTCATTATAAACTTCAATTGAATGCGTATATTTTTGAAATTAAAACAATTTATTCATATATATATACATATATCCAAAAATGTATTGCAGATGCAACAGTGTACAGATCAAAAAGAAGTTTGCGTACATACAAAAGACAAAAATTTTTTACTGAGGGACGGAAGAATCATCACTTGGGGAAGGATTCTTAGGGATTTCTTTTACGACCATACTCTTTGGTAAATCCATCTTCCTTTACTCTAATTAGAGTATTATTCATCGCCTTTGCCACCCCAATACGAGCTTCAATCTTTAACAAAGAGATTTTGGCACGCGCAGTCTCAAGCTCCTGCTTCAATGCACTCACTTCGACTGCAGATTTTATAGCACGCGCTTCCCATTAAATTTTTCTCCCTTGCTCAACAACCAGATCACGTGCAGCAATGTCAGCTTTCGAAGTCTCAAGCTTCAATTGGTCTTCTTCCTCTTCAGCTCTAGTGATTAACAAATCAAGCTGACATTGTGCTTCATCCTCCTTGATAGTGGCAAGCTTCAATTGTCCCTCAACCTCCTATGCTTTAGTGACCGTAAGTTGAAGTTGTCCCTTAACTTCTTTAACTCTAGCATTTGCAGCACTTAGTTCTCCTTCGACTTTTTCAGCTCTTGAAGCTGCGATCTTAAACTTTTCCTCGAAGCCTGTAATATAATGTAAAATAACAGATTAAATAATGTAAGAAATTGTATTAAACTATAGTTATGCAATATAATAAGATACTTTTTGCGAGGGATTCATACTATTCTAGTTCATGAACTATTGCTTCTCTAGCATCATCAAGGGAATCAAACTAATTTGAGAGTTTTTGGTAGTCATCAGTAAGACGATGAAGATCTTGACGATATCGATCCAACTCTACCTGTTTCAATCAATCTTCGTGCCGCAATTGATTTATTTCATTTGTAAACCTTTCCATCCCTTTTTGTAAACGATAGATGTCAGTCTCACATAAATGAACAGTTTCTGACAATCTAGAGATTTTGGATCGAGCTTTTACAAATGCATTTCCCTTAGCATGTGCATCCGCTACCGCATCATCTCTATCTTTAACAAGTTGAGCAACGAAAGAAGAATATTGAGAATTATAGAATGACCCGGAAGTAGAAAATTCTGCAAGAATATTTTTGCGCTCCACATAAAACCTACGGGTTTCCTCTTCCAATTTTTCTGATCGTGCATGCGCCTCAATAACACTATCTTTATTCCACAAGAGAGCAACGTTATATTCCTCTTTCTTACGGAGACTATCCACGTATAGTAAACGATATTTCAAATCTGGATCTTCATACATGAACTTTGCGCGACTCAACTTGTCAATCAACTTGTTATATCTTTCCTTGATCTCTACATTCTCTTTATTGATCTTAATCACGTGATCCGAAAGACGCTTGTCTCTATGACGCATCCTATTTACAAGGTCTGAACCCCTCGCTGATCCCATAAAGTATAATTTATAGAAAAATAAAAACAAATTGAAGAAAGCAACAAAAGAAAAAGGTTAAACCTTGATTTTGAATGTCCAGCAGTTGCTGACAAAGAACATCATTGTCCCGCTTCAATCCCGCTACATTTTGCTCTAGCGCAATCTTTTGTGACAGTTGTTCCCGCAAGTTAAAATTTTCTTCTTCAGCCTTAACCAATTCATTTTTTACTTGCCTATATTGTGCTTCCATCTTTATCGACCGTCCATGAAGAACTTGTACGAAACATAAGTAGCGTTTTGACCACGAGCAAGCTACAATTTTTTGATTATTCAAAAAAAATAAAAAAATAAGAATAATAATAATACCTGTAAGATAGCTTGCTGAGGAAAAGAATATGCCCCACCATCTGCAAGGGAAATTACATCCGAAAGTAAAGAAGGAAGATCAATGGCAAAAGAGGAATCAGTTTCCACGAGTCGAAAATTGTGTGGAATAGACATCAAATCCTTAGACATGAACCACCGAAAAGCTTCTTCTTCTTTATCGACAAGGCTCTCATCTTCCATTCTTCATTTGACCTTATCACTGTACGGAGTACCCTCATGACCACCCTTATTCATAGCATAGGTGATAGCTATATTCTTATCAACACCTTCATTAGTAACAATAGTAGTAGTTACTTCATGTTCTTTGTTATCAGATGGACCTTTTCCTTCAGAAAGGGAATGTACAAGGTAGTCATCTTCATACAAAGGAGGCGAAAATTGAGAAGGAAAGAATGAAAACTGATAAGTAGATGCACCAGAACCCATGGCACATTCCAAGGAGATACCTGCAGCAACATAAGAATATACAGGCCCAACGGGTTCAGAATTTACAGGTTCAAGAAAAATTTCCCGCTCTTGATTTGTTGATTGAAGCGGAACATTTTGTCCCTCATCACCTTTTTCAAATCCATCATTACCAGGGCCAAGACCTTCATTTTTTCCAATATTCTATGGAGAGGAACTAGTTGTATCAAGAATTTTCCCTTCCTCCCGATCAGTGGAATTACGAGACACAACCTTGGTCCTTTTTTGACCCTTTCAATATTCAATGGATAAAAAGATAATTCATTATATAAGATCCAAATATATTTTACAAATTCACTTAAATAAATTAATACATTTCTTCCTAAAGCAATAGCATTTCGTTTCTTGCCCGCATCACTTTCAGAATCTCCTTCCACTTGTGGCTATACAAGACAACAACAGTTAAATAAAGTTAAAGAAACTAAACATGAGAACCAAGGAAAAACCATCAAAATTTAATTGTCAGGGGTTTGTTTTCTCGAACTTGTGAAGATTTGTTTTTAATTTAAATTCTAATTCTAAACTAGCTAATTTATACACAAAGATTATAGAAAGTACTGAGACTCAGGATTCCGCCAATAACCAATTAAAGTGATTCAATCTAATAAATAATCATGCAATTCATACATTCAATTTGATTCTAAAATATTGCAACAAGTATATTTTCAAAATAACAATTGTATAACAAAAGCATGGAACGTCAAAAACCTAGGCCAAGCTTGTACCATCTAACGAAATCACAATTGTTTAATAAAAATCATTAAATCAATTTTTAACCAAGGCAAATAATCATAAATTAATTAAATTAGAAATATACCACTTTTCTTGGGACAATGGCTTCCTCCGTCCTCTCAGCAATGGGGGTTATCTACTCATGTTGGAAACACGCTCAAAGTATTTATTCATAGCTCAAATGGTGTTTACAAAGTGAAAAAGAAGAGAAAATAATAAAAAAGAATAAAACAGTAACTCTATAACGATGTACAACTCTTACAGTAGAAACTCAAGATATGTGTTGCAGATGAAGATATCCGTTGCAAAGATAAAAGCTTTAGCAACAGAATCTCCAACCTTTTTGCCACGGAAGCTTCAACCCTTTCGCAACGGTTTCTTCATCTTCTCCCTTTCTTCACAGCAGCAGCAGAACTGGATTTTTTTCCTGAGCTCTCTCGACTCTCCATCCCCCTTAAAACTCTTCTCGACACCTCTATTTATATTAGACAACCTAACAACCTTATTAACTCCTCCAAATCTTCGTTATCTTCTCCAAAATATCGAGAATCATATCTCGGTGATTATTCACTGATGTTCTTTCTTCTTTGGTCTGGTTGTATTTGAATTCGAATCAAATTATTTCCATCCTCTATCACTCGAGACTAGTATCCATGTCTTCTCAAAACTCGAGGATATCTTCTCTTTATTACAACCAGATCGAGATTTATTCTCTTCCATAATTTAACGCAAACAATCCATATATTTCACGAGATTTCTTTATTTTTCCGACAATCCTTATCAAGTACAACTCTTTTAATTAAGGCAAGAGTATATCTTTGTCTTAATTCCTCCAAATCCTCTTCAAATCAAGTTGACAGCTCGAACAGAAGATAGAATTGAAATTCCCGCCAAAAAATCTTGTTTGAATTTAAGCAGGTGGGTGCCTTTATCCAACTTGTAGGTGCCTTTAACAAATTCTTGAGGTGCCTTTAACAATTCCCCGGATACTTTTATAACTTTTGATGGGGTGTTTTTAGCACTTTTCAAGCCTATTTTCCACGATCATTTATATCCGCAAAAATACCTAAAAACATAAGAAATAATAGCATTAGTACAATAATAAAATACTAACAAAATATATATTCGGAGCTAATAAAGACATAAATATGTGTCTATCAATCATACCCTGCGGAATATACAAAAAAACATGCGGGACAAGCCTCATACTAGGATATAAATAAGATCAAATAGCTGGAAAGATATAATTTAGGGGGACCCATGAGATTTCCTATAAATACCGGACTCAAGGACAGAGAAAGGGGTGGGAAAAAATTCATCGAAAGGACAATAAGGATTAAGATAATTGTATTAGGTAAGAAAAAATAGCATACTATTTAATTTGTTCATCATATGTAATCATTTCAATCATAAATAAACAATCGTTATATTGTGCAAATCTTATCTTCAATATCTTTAGATAATAAATTAATTTGGTTGTGTTATTAGATTTTTAGTAATCACAATTATATTACTAGATTTTTAGTAATCACACTATAAATGCGGACATGAAAGAAAAGGCTGGCATGGCAATCAAGAGGGATGAAAAGAAGCTGAGAAACATGTTGATCTCGGCCATGGCTGGATAAATGCTTTTTTAACTTTTTTTTTCTTTACTATTATTAATATTATGTAGTACCGTTGATGATTTAGGTATATTGATAATGATAACCAAGTAATTTTGACTGACCTCTCTATATAAAAAGGCAAATAATTGAAAAGTTTGTTCGCAAAAAAACATGTTTGAAAGTAGTCTGAGTTTAAGGTTGACAGGGATTTAAGAAGAATGGGTGCCCATAATAAAAATTAGTGTAAAAAGCATAAAGAGATCAAGATTTGTCCTTTTGCATTTTGAAGAACACCCTCAATTGGGGAATACTCTCACAAATTGGGGGATACTCACGGTTATAAGGGGATGGATTTTGGATAAGGTTTTTTTTTTTAATGATGAAATATTCATACTTCCATTTATTATAATAAAAATAAAAAGAAAACCTAATAAAAATCAATTTGGTATCTCCTTTCATTTTTCACCACTGTCGACTCCTCCCTTCTTCTCCTATTTTTCTCTCCTTCCATAACTCCGACAATCAACCAATTAATCAAATGGCTCCGGTGAGAAGGTGAGTGATTCCCATAAATTTAATTTTTGTTTTGTACTGTTATGATTGAATTTTTTAGGTTTTAAATCAAAAATTAGGTCAAAACTAGGGTTTCAGCATCACAGTCGGCATTGATAAGATTTTGAATGCAATACCGACTGTTACTTTCGGTATTGGTTTGGGGATGAAAGCAATACCGACTGTTGTTGTCGGTATTATTTGTTGGTTGATTTCAATACTTACTGTTATAACATGTTTTGTTTGAAATTCTGCTATTAAATTAACCACAGTTGGCATTGTCGTGTGACACTATTCAATGCCGACTGTGAATTTACCTATGCCAATTGTATGGTGTTGCAATGCCGACTTTGGTGTTTTTTCCTTGAAAAGTTAGGGGTTTGGTTCATGCACTGTCATTTGGAACTTCACACTGACTGGGGATTGAAGGTGGCATTCGTAATTGAAGATGGGAAAGGTCCAAATCAGTCGGTTTTACCACCACCAAAAGATCTTCCTCCTTGTTAGGGTGGGAACACTTGCTATGTGTTTATTGAAAGAGTAAAACCTTTCATGATGAATCAACCACTGTTTGTTATCTGACCATCATACCGAGCAAAATTTGTTGGAAGTTTGTTTTCACAGATTGAAATTTTATTTGTTTATTGAGATTGTCTTCAGTTCAACTTATCTAGACTTGTCATAATCAACTCAATGTTGTTTATTAATAAATACTAAATTAATCAAAGCTAAATATGTTTTAGATTCTTGTATTTAGTGATTCCTTTTCTAAGTTTAATCTTAACAACATTTGGGGATACTCAAGCGTAATTTAGCCATTGCCAAAATTATTTGATAAGTTACTTCATAATTATTTTTTTTGAGTATCCCCCAATTTGTGAGAGTATTCCCCAATTGAGGGTTCTTTTTGAAAAGGAAATTAGATATTCCCATAAAATATATATATATATATTGAACCATAATTTTTTTTATTAAATTTCAAAGGAATTGCATGCATATACGTTGTATCCAAGAAGTCTGCTAATACAATTTGGTTCAAAAAAGATGGGATAGTTTGGTCTTATACTGTAAACGAGAATGTTTCTAGCTGGCTTCTGTCTGCTGATTGGTTTGCTAATCCATCTCCCGCCTGGTAGTTGTGCAATGTGGAATTAGTATCTCCGGTACTTAATTTTTGTTACCATACTTGAGATGCACCAATGTGGTCCGTTATCACTTTCGATGAAGCTAACCAAGTTTTCCGAGTATGTTCCAAAGTACACTTTAGTCTATCGTCTCTCTGTCGCCGTTCTTGTCGCTATCAACATGGCCTAAGTTTCAGCTATCAGTGCGGTGGTTATCCCTAAAGGTTGTGCTAAGGATGTTAGAGTTGTATATGTGGAGTCTCTGCAGATGAATCGTCCCAACATGTCCCGTATGCCCTTTAGCCGCCCCGTCAATGTTTATTTTAATCCATTCTAATATCAGGGGAATCCATCCTGTTGAAATTATCATTGTAGATCTTCTGTTACGAAATGAATTGGCAGGTGGTGGTAAATCTGGTAAATATGGGGTAACACCCTTCTTTCCCAGGTGAATTCTTGTTGCATCCGGATTGCAACTGTTATCTTCAGATAAATAAGCTCATTTCTAGCTAGATACAATGCCTAGAAAAGGAAGCAGAAAATACGGTTATGAAAGTAGGGGATTTTATCTGTAGAATCTGGGTATTTCCTATAGGAAGTTTAAAGGAGTATAATTATATGAATGTAATCAGGGTGGTTGGAAAGATGGGTGACAAGTATATGCTAGGCTCAGAAACTTGGCAGTGGAGCAGAAGATGTATCGTTGTTTCTGGTGCGATATTGCAATGTGGGAAAAAGTTGGTATTGGTGAAGTGGATTCTGTTGAGGATTTTGAAGGTGGGTAATCCTTCATTCATTGTTTTCCACAAGAAAAGCATATTTTTGAAGGACATGGTAATGTTCATAGAAAATTAACGGTTGATAAGTGCATATTTTACATATTTAGAGTATTAATTTCATGCACTTATTTCCTAGATTTCTTGTGAATTATTATATGTTACGTTTGTTTTTATTTAGTTATCTTTTATTAGGTGAAATCATCCAAAAGAAGTGAATTTGCACTTAACTGTGCAAGGAAGGAAGTCCTACAAAGTAATAGAGACCCGAGACCAGGTGGAACTTGTTCAAATCCAGGATTTCTTGTTACCATCTCGTAGAGACAAAGAAACGAGGCCAACATCGAAAGAATGAAGTAATCCCGACTTCGTATGAAGAAGTTATGGCAAAACAAGAATTTTGACTTGTCAGTTCTGCGGAACTGACAGCTAAACTAGTCTGAAATAAGAATTACTAAAGACGCCTACATTTCTGTTAGGGGCTGCCACACATTCAAATAGTGGCGCCAGCACCTTTCCTTAAGGCATCCACTTTTTAAATATCACTAAAGGTGCCTAAGATTTACTCAGGGCAGCCACATCTTCCTCAAATTCAAAATCGGAAATTTAGGGTTCTTTCTGGTGGACAGTTTCAGTGATTATTGGCTGGTGGAAATGGTTCGAGTGATACTGACTGTCCTGTGTCAATCTCGAGTATGAAAATGGGTTATTAGAGATTGTTAAAAGTTGGTTTACAGTCGAGATTGGTTTTCAAACAAAGAAACAGTTATTGGTAAGAGAAGAGTTGGAGGCAGTAGCGAACTCCCATTGATGGAGTTTCTTTTGATGGAATCGTGATCGAGATTGGCAGTGAGATTAAAATGGGTTTTTCTCGAGGTTGGTGTTGGCAGTGATTTAGGGAGATGAGTTTCGATAGAGATGGTGAGTGGGTGGATTCTAGTAGTGAAGTTGTAGGTCATGGAGCAGTGAGGATGTGAATACAAATATTCTGACGGACACGTGGCGCCTTTTGGAGCCCAAGATCTATGTCAAATGTATATGTTGCATACGAGAAGTATGAAATCAGGGAGTTATACAAGATCATCGTCTGATTCACTTTATCACATCTCGAGAAGGAGACGTGGAAGATCCGCAAATAATCTTCTGACGTCACCTGTGCGTAGCATCTTTCAGAGATATCAGGTGCGTGAATGGATTCCACTCAACATTAAATGGTGATTCGGGGATGCAGAGACAGGTGGAGAATTCTCTACGGACCAAGATCCTTAGTGGGATCTCAACGGACACAAGAAAGGGACAAATCAATCAGCTGTGCAACAATGATAGCTGGCAAAGAGAAAATCTATAAATACTAGACTTGATCTCAAGAGAGGGGGTCGAACATTTGCTAGAGCCAAGAGGGAAAAGAAAATCCCTAATACTTAGTAAAATCACTTAATGGTAATCATAGTCTTTGTTTTCTCCCTGGTACTCAGATCTAAGATACTTAATAAACTATTAAACTCATTACCCCGTGGACGTAGGCATGGCCGAACCACGTAAAACATCTTGCGTTAAGTGTTAACTTAGTTATTTGTTTTATTTACACGACATTTATTTAGATAATGGTGGTGTGATTTCTCAATGATATTATATGAGTAACTCATTCATCTTAACGCATTTCAGTACTTTATTCACAGCTACGACTACTGCATAACTTACACTGAATAGTTTTTATATTTGTTCTATACGTAAACTATAGGAAAAATAGTAGTTACAGTTTGGCGCTAGAAACAGGGACTTGTGTCCTTGCGTTTTGTTATTTTTAGCATATTAATCTCTTTAGTCGCCTTTTATTTCCGCAAAGCTTTTATTTTTAAGAAAAGATTAAACACTAATCTATAGTAGTTGTTGTGTCTTTTCCAGTCTTGGTTTGTTGAGTTTAAAATACTCTCAACAGATCCAGAATACTAGATCGAGAAAGTTACCAATAGAAAATAATATACATTACGAATCTTTGTTTTTGTGTGCTCGATAAAACACCTTACTTAAGCACAAGTTATCTCCTCTACATGGAATAAACTTTGAAGAATTAAGTAGTCGCGCTAACAAGTTTTGTGAGCTTTTCTCTTGGAAAAAATCAGGTTCAAACTGAGATGGTGAAATCAGGCCAGATGCTGAACCAAAGAGAAATCCATGTACAGATGCAAATCAGGAGATAGTAATCGCTTCACGTGGTTACAGAAATCTCGCATTTGATACGGGTGACAGCCGAAAGAACGATCTCATGCGTGGGAAAGGAGCAATCGCACCAACTGAGGGAATGGGGCAGAATCAAACTACACAGCCCCCAGGAACAACTCACCCAGTAAGGCCTAACCCAAATTTTCCTTCAACAAGCAGGGTTGAGCCACGAGTAGGAGGTCTAGGTCGTCAGCTTATTACGTCCCGTGGTGACTATGCCATAGACGGAGAATGATGTACCTATCTATAACCAAACCAATGGTCACGATAGGTCAGATGAGACTGTGTTGTTCAGGGCTTAACTGGATGAGCTATCTAGAGAAAACATAGAGCAGGCAAATAGAATGCTTGCGCTGGCCACAGAAAACCAAGAGCTGAGGAATTTACTGTCAAATGGAGCAGACGTATCCGCTCTGGGGATACATGAGAGGGTGGAGACATCGCACGCAGGTGATAGGAATGTAAAACCTTGCGTCGAGATACCCATGTAGCGCACTCTATTCGAAAGAGTGTCTCAGATCCCAGATAGGATGATGGTGGTCCACCAGGAAAACCCACATCAACGGGTGCAGAGCGTGTCCATAACAGATTCTACCTACAATCCCTACGTAATTGCATCTAGCACAGGATCTCGATCTCAAAGATCCTCTCAGCAGCTCAATGACATACTTGAGAAAGTGCTCAAAATGGGAGAAGAACTCGCGACTCTAAAAGCAAAGTAAAACGGAGGAAGATTGGAGGAAGTCTTTCACGAAGCGCGCACTACTCCCCTCTCACATCACTTGATCAGCGCACCTATCCCGGCTAAGTGCCCTCTCCCAACATTCAACTGCTTTGATGGGACTACGGAAGCAGTAGCGCACTTGAAGTACTATTCTAGAGTACTTGCACATTATGAGCATGATGATGCAGTCACGTGCAGGTTCTTCCCTTGTGGACGCTTTCTGTTGAGCCAATAGAAGGCTCAAGTACAAAAAGAGCAGCGGAGCCCTTTCGAGGTTCCAACCACCAAGATAAACGCATGAAGTTCAGGAGAGGAAAAGACAACGATTGTAGCGCAAAGAGGGAATCTTTCAGGGATCGAGTATTTACTAAGTTAAATACTAGCGCTACCCAGATCTTGAGGGAAGCAGGGCATTTGTCAAACTTCACGTAATCTCAACACCAAAGGAAAGCATCCTGACGCAACAAAAGATCACAAGGATTGTTGTGAGTATCACGCATACATGAGGCATTCCACGGAAGACTGCAAACATCTCAGACACACGATCAAGACCTCATCAACGCAGGGTATCTGCGGGAATTCGTGGACTTAACACAAATTCCCGCGCCAATAGGTAATGTTAATCGCATTAAACTCCCATAGAATGTGAAGTACATTCACATGATCACATGCTCAGAGTCCCCAGTAGCGGATACTGTGACTAAAACCATCCTAGAGCGCATCCTCAAAATAATAGAACAACATGAGATCTTTAAAGTAGTGGAGGAGAGCTTCTAACTGATTGGGAACCTTGGATGAATACGCCACTCACCTTCTCAGCGAGGTACATGGATCAAGAAGTCGAGGTTCACAACGTCCCATTAGTGTTAACATTGCCCATCCATGGATGAAATGTTACAAAGATACTGATTGACATCGGAAGTTCTCTCAACATCCTTTTTTATGAACCATTTAAGAAAATGGGATTGCTCGACGAGCAAATGCTTCCATCCCCATATATTTTGTATGGGTTTAATGGCTCTACGTCTACCCCAAAGGGGGGGGATTGTCCTTCAATTCAATGCAGGGCCGCTAAAAATCAACACCAGATTCTCGGTTATGGGTTCATAAGCTGCGAGGTACAACATCAACATACCACCAATGCATGCGCTTTCCAGGACCCGATGGCGAGATGGAAATCAAAGGAGATCAGCCTGAAGCTAGGCATTGCAACGCTGCGATGATAAGACTCAACGAAGAAAAGGCCAAAGCTGAGCGTGCACGAAGGAAGAAATTTAAGGCAACATCAAAGGAACAAGAATTCCAGGACTATATGGCCAATAAGGCCTCTCTGACTTACGATACTAATCCCACAGGAAAATCTAACCCTTCCAATGCAGAAGAAGAATCCTCGGAGCAAAAGAATGTTGAACAAACCAAATAGCAATTAAAGAAATCCACTCCCATCGGCGTACCAAAGGCTACCTTCTTCGCGGTAGAACCAACCAAAGAAATCAACATCGGAATGGAAGATGATCCAAAAATGATTAAGGTAGGAACCTTAATGGGGCAAGATAGGGAAGAGGCATTACTTGCACTACTAAAGGAATATGTAGATGTATTCACATGGAAGCTAAAGGATATGCCAGGCATTGATCCAAAGATCATATGCCATCATTTGAAGATTAACCCAGATGCGAAACCCTTCAAGTAGTGCATCAGAAAGGTAGCGCCAATATATCACGATACAGTTGAAAAGGAGTTGCAGAAACTGGTGGACGCAGGCTTCATCAGAGAAGCGCACTACCAACTTGGATCTCCAACATGGTTATCGTACCCAAAAAGATCGGAGGAGTTCGCATTTTCATTGATTTCAACAATCTCAACAAAGCATGTCTAAATGACAGTTATCCGCTACCAAACATCGACCAACTGGTAGATGTCACTTCAGGGTACGGAACTCTGTCATTTATGGATGGATGCTCAGGATACAATCTGATTGCGCTGGCAGAAGAGGATCAAGAGCACACTGCATTCTTTACTCCACGTGGCCTCTACTGCTACACCAATATCCCTTTCAGACTAAAGAATACGGGGGAAACATACCAAAGATTAGTCAACAACATCTCCAAGCCTTGGATCAGACATTCCTTGGAATTCTACGTAGATTACATGTTAGTCAAAACCAAAGACGTTATCAATCATCTATCAGATCTACGAGAAATTTTTGATGCAATGCGCAAGTATCAAATGAAGGTCAACCCAGAAAAATGCACGTTCGGAGTAACATCAGGTAAAATTTTAGGACATTTGGTAACTGAGAAAGGGATAGAAGTATATCCAGCAAAGATAAAATCCATCACGGAAATGCCCTCACCAAAAAATATCAAAGGGGTGCAGCAACTGAATGGAAGGTTGGTTGCGCTGAGCAGATTTATCTCAAGGTCATCAGATTTGACACGCTCAAAAAGGAAAACAGATTCACTTGGACTGAGGAGTGCGAATACGCATTCAAAAAGATAAATGAATATTTGGCATCAATTCTAATCATGTAAAAGCCGGAACGTGAAGAGGTTCTAACGTTTTACTTATCTGCAACCGACAATACTATAAGTGTTGTCTTGGTAAGGACAAAAATCAAGGTAGAAAAACCAGTCTACTACGTCAGCAAAACGCTTAGTTCAGTTGAACGAAATTACACCAAA
The DNA here is from genome assembly GCA_023531435.1 of Papaver californicum. Lineage (NCBI taxonomy): Eukaryota > Viridiplantae > Streptophyta > Magnoliopsida > Ranunculales > Papaveraceae > Papaver > Papaver californicum. Next base: position 2,235,522 of record JAJJMC010001317.1, read on the forward strand.
ATAGAGCAGCTAATCTTAGCACTTGTTTGGGTTATGCAAAAGTTGCGTGCCTATTTCCTAGCCCACCTTTAGTAGTAGTCTCAAAGGCTTGGGCAGGTTCTTGAGAGCGCTGAAAGGGTATGAAGGGTGACTAAGAGGAATGCTCAAGCAATTCCAAATCAGCTTTGAGCCAAAAACAGCTGAAAAGTCACAAGTCTTAGCGGACTTTCTAGCAGACTTTCCTTTAGTGGATGACGCTAGCGTAGCGGAATACCAAGGCTAGAGGATGAAGAACAAGAACCGAGGGACATCTTGGACAATGTAAACTCTCAAAGGTGGGAAATATTTATGGATGGTTCTTCTAACAACGAAGGATCCATAATTGGAATAGTTCTTGCTACTCCAACAGGAGATCGTATAGTCCATGCGTACAGGATGGAATTCGATACAACAATAAAGTCGCAGAGTATGAGGCAGTAATACAAGCCTTGCGCTTGAGCATTGAACTTGGCCCAACAGATGTGCGGATAAGCAGTGATTCGCAACTGGTGCTGCGCCAGATAGATCGGAAGTACCAGGTCATAGATGAAACTCTAAAGACATATCTAAAAATGGTAAAACATTACTCATCCCAGATACGTAACGTCAAGTTCATACATCTTAACCGTAGAGAAACCAGGCATGCAGATGCACTAGCCTACCTTGCGTCAATGCTAAAAGACGAGAATACACGGGCGATTCCCATAGGACGCATCTATGAACCATCAACAAAGCAAATGGAAATCTTGACAGCAGAAATCGTAACAGAAGAAGTTGGAAATGAAGCAGAAGAGGATTGGAGAATCCCAATTCACCAGTATCTCAAAGATGGAACCCTACCTTCTGAAATCGAACAAGCAAGAAAGATTCAAGCTAGATCTGTTAATTACCAGCTCAGGAAGGAAAGCTTGTATTGCATGTCCTTCTTGGGACCATTGCTACGTTGCTTGTCAAGAGCAGAAGGCATGAAAATCTTAACAGACATTCACTATCACTGGCGCATACTGGCCATTATGAATCAAGATGCGTTACACATGGCTATGAGATGTGAGGAATGCCAGAGATTTGCAAGAAAGATTAAAGCACCAGCAACGGCTTGAAACTCAATACTAAGCTCGTGGCCCTTTGTAAAATGGGGTGTGGACATAGTAGGACCATTGGTACGAAGGAACGCAGAAGATAAAATTCCTTATTATCACAACGGATTACTTCATCAAATGGGTGGAAGCAGCTGCTCTGGTTAGCATCAGAGATAAAGATGTTTTCAAATTTTTATTTGAAATATCATATGTAGATTCGGCATACCTACGGCCATAGTCTCGGACGATGGCAAATAGATTCAAGGGAAAAACATTGATATGCTATTCAATGCCTTCAACATACAAAAGAACAAGTCAACACCCATTTACCCTCAGAGCAATGGACAAGCCGAGGCAACTAATAAGACAATCACGCTCAACTTGAAAAAGACTTTGGATGAGCACAAGGGTAGATGGTGTGAGCAGTTGCACAACGTGCTGTGGGCATATCGCACCACAAAAAGAGAGGCTACGGGGGAATCACCTTTGCTATTAACATACAGAACATACGCGGTCATCCCAACGAAAATCATCATCCCAACAACAAAGACAGAGGCATGGGAAGAAAACCTAACTTCGGACTTGATCCTAGCCAAGCTCGATGATCTCGAGGAGCGCAGGGAAGTTGCGCTACAAAAGATAGTAAATTACCAGCGCGGACTAGCAAAAGAATACATCAAAAAAGTCCACGAGATTTCACAGTAGGGGAATATGTGCTTCGCACAATCCCAAAGTATCAAAGGGTGAAAGCTTGGGGGAAGCTGGGCCCAACTTGGGATGGTCCCTATATTATTCAGAGCATCGCAGGGAAAGGTTCATATTACCTAAAAATATGAAGAGAGAAATTTTGCAACACCCTTGGAATGCACAATTCCTTAGGAAATATCATCCATGAAAAGGATAAAATCAATACAAACTCTAGGAGAAGAAAGGCCTGATGCGCACTTGTTTCTATCCCTAGAAGAGACGTTATTAATGAAAAAAATTACTTTTGCAAAAATTAAAAGGCACAAAATTGCGTACGTAAAAATAGATGTGAGATACGCATACAAGCAGGTGCCGCTCTGAGTACCACAAAAGTAAAAAAATAAGTTTATGTTGGCCTAGGCAGACTCCCGCGGAAACGCAAAGTAGGGCGCTCATATCGAAGTAAACAACTTAATTGTTGCCCACTAGGAGGCATATATTTCCATAAGTAATGCTTCCATGATTGGGATCGACAACTCATTACCTGAACCCCTCTGATCAAGGGCATAAGCTATGTTGAGTACAGGTCGCTTATTCTTTGTAAGAATAGGGGAAGGTCATGTGACAGTGGTCGAGTCCATCCAGACTCATGCATCTTAAACATAAGAACAATTCCAACATGAACACTATTTTAAACATAAAATTAAAATTCCACTCCATCCGTTTGGGGTTACAAAATAAAAATGAAAAAGCCAAAGTGAGACAAATTCCTCACAATCAAAATGAAACTAAACTCTTACAAACCACGCAAGAAATAAAAGAAAACATGAAGTAACCCCAGGAGAATACCAACTGTTCAAAAGAAAAAAGTATAACTTAGAAAAGTTACGCACAATAAAAGTTCTATATAAAAAGGTCATCCATGTGAGTAATAAAAGTAACAGCAGAACAGATCAATCTTCGGCAGAGACAACAGGAAGCTTGAGGTTGGGGATCCGACTCTCAACATCACGAAAGACAACATTAATCTGCTGCACCGAAGAAGATTGATAAAACTTATTCAACTCCTCTTCACGAGCAACTAAGGTCTCCGCTGAACAAGTTCCTTGCTCAGCAACTGATTTTTGGACTCAAATTCCTTGGCGCGGGTATCATGAGTCTCTGCCAGGCGAAGATTGCAAATTGAAAGATCACTCTGCTTCTTTGCCTCCGCCTTGAGTCCAACAGCTTCACCCTCCAAATTGTTAATCTTCCCATTCAAGCTTTGAATGCGATCCTCAAGCTCTGTGCAAACACAAAATAATAGGTAAGCAATAAATAGGTAATAACAAAAGAAGATGATAAGCGGAAATAACTACCTCCCGCATAAGAAAGAGATTTCTCTAAGGCATGTGTTTCAATTTATGCATTCACCTTCATATTTACACTTTCAACTTGTTAAAAGAATCATGAGGTATTTGAAAGGTTCAATTGGGTTGGGGATTTCTGTTCATAAGAGTGATTTAAGTAGTTTGAAAGCTTTCAGACTGGGCAGGTTGTCCAGATACAAGAAGGTCTACTTCTGGTTTTGCAGTTTTTCTGGGTTCTAATTTAGTGTCTTGGTCTTCAAAGAAGCAACATACAGTTTCAAAATCTTCAGCAGAAGCTTAACATAAATTTTTTTCAGTAGCTGTTTATGTACTTCAATGGCTGTCTTACTTATTAGATGAATTGAAAATATATGTTATCACTCCTGCTTTAGTGTTAGGTGATAATACTAGTGCTCTATCTTTGGCTACTAACCCAGTTTTCCATCCTGTGACAACGCACATAGAGATACAATACCATGTTGTCAGGGAACTGGTTGAGAAAGGGTTTTTAAAGCTGCAGTATGTTCCAGAGAATCAATTGGCTGACTTGTTTACTAAAGGGTTGTGTTATCTTGTGTTTTGAAGACTTTTATGTCAACTACTCCTACAACTGCTACATCAAGTCAAGTCTCTGTTGAATCTTCTTAGTATAAACAATTGTTTATTTTTTGTTTTGCAACCTATTTTTTCTAGTAACAGATTGAAGGGGGTGTATTAGATATATGTAAAAGTCAAGTCAAGTCTCTGTTGACTTGACCAAGTCTAATTCCTCTTTACT